>JAHBCN010020340.1:0-15077 GCA_019359885.1 Listronotus oregonensis
AAAAATAACCAAAAAGTAAGGTGCAGGGGGCGCTAACAAATACAGTGCACGACAGAACTTACGAGTAGATGTCGGGAAGCAATTAATAAACTAACGAAAACCGTCAGAGTCACCCTGCAATGGGTCCCTGGACACAAAGGGATCCCGGGAAATGAAATGGCTGACAAACTCGCCAATTTGGGAGCTGAGGACAATGGACCTGAATATACCTTGGGGATCTCTTATAACACGGATATGACAGAGATAGCAACTTGGATAGAAAAACCGTTAAATGAGAACTGAAAAAAGACAAAAGCCAGACAATCAAAGCTATTAGGGAAAGACCTATGGAAGGACCTACCGATGAGCCAAAAGGAATTCAATAAGGTGCAAATGAGAAACCTGACAGGCATACTGACAGGTCATTGTAGAAACAGACACTATCTAAACAAGATGGGAAAAAGTGAGACAAGTACATGTAGATAGTGTGAAGAGGGAAGAGGGGAACGCCATACGCTACCCCAGGGAACTCACCATGCTACGATAGATAGAAAATGATAGATAATCCAAAGTAAAAATTTGCATAATTAAAATTTTATTACTATATAGAAAAAAAAACAAAATTATTATTATTACAATAATTCAAATTCTGTTACTATTGTTATAGCTTCGGCAAGAGTGTTTGTTTATACCGGGTATTGCTCCGTCGAGCGGGACATAGGGAATCCCATGTAAATTTTGAAGTGGTCCAATATTGGCTTCCCTAATTATTTTAGAAGAAAATATTATTAGGATTTTTTAAAGAGCACGAAAAGTTGTACCCAGTGTACAAATTTCAGCTCTTCTCAGTCCTCCAGCTAAGAGATAAATGCTAAAATAAGTTACAAATCTCCTATCTTCTTACGCGCCCTGTATTATAATAAAATACCAGAAAAAATATTTAACCTCTTACTCTCACGTTGTCAGGTCAATGTCACATCATTTTTAAATAATGAACTACTCAAATCAAGAAAAAATCACTATTATAAAATGGTTTTATCAGGGAAATAGTTATTGAAGAGTAGCGGACATGTTTGCAGCCTATATAGCCAAATAGCAAGTAAATCGACAATAGACGGACGATAAAAAATTTGAAACTACAGGCACAGTAATCAATAATTGCAAATGTGAAGAAAATCGACGTGAAAATCAGAGACAAATTGTACAAAACGAGAGGGATTTAGACGTGATACTTTGTGTAGAGGAGGCCGAAGGAAACATTAGCACGAGACAACTGGAGGACATTACTGGACAAGACCACACCACAATATCTCGAATTTTAAAAAGATGTAAATACCACGCTTACAAGTACGAAAGACACCAAGAATTAAGAGACGGAGACGAAATACGACGACAGGAATTTTGTTTGAGATGATGGAGAGGACAAACACTGACACGAGGTTTTTTACAAAATATTTGCTTTACTGACGAATGCACTTTTACATTTAACAACGAACCCAACATTCAAAATTGCCGGTACTGGAGTAACGAAAACCAAAATCGATTTGTTGAGACAAGGACTCAATATCCACAAACAATTAATGTTTTGGCGGGAATTTTCGGCCACCATATCCTTGGACCATTTTTCCTTGACCAAATTTAATGCGAAGTACTTTCTGGAACTTTTAGAGGAACAAATTTTGCCTTCTTTGAACAACCTTGCTCGTGAAAATCAAGAGATTTTGTATCAAATGCCCAGCACACAGTACCAGAGATGTGCGCGAATACTTGAACAACGCATTTAATAACGACATCATAGGCCCGAACCACGCAATATCTTGGCCAGCCAGGTCTCCGCCAAACGATTTTTTTCTATGGGGACATTCAAAACTAAGCTTTATACCAATAAAAAATATGAAAATTTAGACCAGCTAAGGAATGCTATTTCCGCTGAATGTGCCAGAATATCGATGTACCAACTAGCCAACGTAAGAAATGAGTTTTATAATCGTTTGGGTTATTGTCTGGCAGTTAATGGAGGAATATTTGAGCATTTGATTAAATCCTGATATTTTCGTCATAAATTGATTTCTAAATGTAGACAAATTTGTTTTATTGTCTTGTGTAACTATGAGTGCATGTGTAGGAATTAGCTGTAAACTAAAATGAAATGCGAGGATTCTTTTGAAATTCCCGTATAAAATTGTTAGTTTTGGCAATGACATTATAAATTAATGATCTAAATTGTCACTGATAAATCGATAAGGTGTTTTATTATTGATTTCAGAGTACAGGGTGCATAATGAGATACTACGTTGCAGAAGTATTTAAGCAGTTTACTCTTTACTGGTTGGTTGAAAAATGCTCAAATTTTCATTTTGGGTGAAACTTATTGTGCTCTTCAATAAATCCTAATAGCATTTTTTTCTAAAATAATTAGGGGAGCCAATATTTGACTACTCAAAATTTACATGGGATTCCCTATGTCCCGCTCCGGTGATGCAACACTATATAGCATAACAAGATGACGTCTCAATGCTATTACAAAATTTAGCATTATTTTGTGTTATAGTATAAACTATAATTGTCTTTTGACATCGGTCCGGCAATTACATAACATGATGAATTTAACATATTAAGGGTGAAGGTCTACAGAAATACCACAATACCTTTGTAGGACAATATATTTTCCGATGTTTGCATTATAAAATCTTATTAGTCGATTAAAAAAGGGTTATTCTTTAAATTACCTATCCAAAGCTGTGACGGTTGCCTACATAGTTTTGTTTAATTTTCAGAAATCTTAAAAATAGAAATCTTAAACTCCAAATATATATAACTTTTTGAAAAATTCAAATTCATGAATGATTCTTAAAAGTTAATTTTAATTAAAACAGTAAAAAGATGTGTTACTAAATCGAAACGGAGTAGTAAAAGTCAAGGGCGATATATGTAAAGGATGTCCAAAAGGCACCAAGAGCAAAACCTAGCAAAAATACAGGGTATGGTTCTGGAAGATTGTCGATTAACCAAGAAAATTTAGCAGATTCCCTAGTTAAAGCAATGTTTGTTAAAGTTTTGAATTTTGTAAAGCTATGCACAATGAGTCCGCATTTAGTAACAATGGAACAAAACCCTTTCCCATAGGGACTTTTAAGCAAGTTTTGTAGTATTTTAGAAAAAAAAATTTGGATTTGTGTGCGTTTCATCACTATGAATAAGCCCCTGAATGTATCACCGTAATCCTGAATCAAACAAGAGGCAAAGAAGTGGAAGATCCCAGCACTTTGGTTCCAAAGCGATTGCCCCAGTACTGGGTTTAAGAAGGTGGTGATAAATAAGGTGGGTAAGACTTAAGGCATTTATTTTCCATGTTTCGCTTTCCCGCATAATATAAAAAAATTTAAAATATCAACTTATAGTGCCTATATTTTACATCTCAGTATTTCCTCTGAATTCCTCTTCATTTTCCGGTTCTTCGGGTAAGGTGTAGACTCCTGTAAGAACTACGCTACCTTCCAGGACTTCAGTATTTTAGTGTACGGTGACTGGAACCAACTCATGACCCATTTCTGTAAAAAAACACACACAAAAATTAAGGTTGATTGGTTTGTACCAGTGGCGGCTTGTGGGTTAAAAAGTAAGGGGTTGCAATTCTAATGGCTCTTTAAAAAAATAAATAAATTACCACAATTAATGAAAATAAATAGACATACAAAAACGTGGCGGTGTGGCAACAGCAAAGTATGTTTTTATGGAGCTCAGCATTAAATTAATGTTCTGGTAAAACTCCTTTTTTTACTAGTTGTAAAAATTGTCTATTTTTAAATGAGGAATTGGCCTATCAAGTATTTTTATTTCCGCTTTATCAGCTAAAGATCGGCCACCAAACGGCTCTGCAATTAAACTTTGCACCGAATTTATTTTGAACACACAAAAGATTTCTAAAAAATGCAATAAGGCACCGCGCGATATGGCGGAGCGATTCCGTAAGTCTATCGTGTCGTTTTTTTTGGCGTAGAACCAGATCAAACCTGTTAGGTTTCTTTGAGTATGTCACCGGGCACATGAAATCGTATTTTACGACATTTTTTTGTGGTCTCGAACTTTAAATTGAATAAAAAGTGATTTTTTTAACTTATAAAAAAAAATATTTTTTTGTTTCCACCGCCATAACTTTAAAACTATCAAAGATACCGAATTTTTTTTTGTGTCAAATTAAAGCCCACACTGTAGCGTTTTTTAACCTTATAAATAGTTTGGGCACAATTCGCACTTTCATTCCTCTAAAAATCATATAAACTAAAAATAAATATTTTTGGTATTGAAATTTTCACCAATCGATAAACTTTTTTTATTTTTGAAAATATTTTCATACATGCAGCGAAGAAAATATAGCCAAATAATAACAAAAGTTTTTGAAAAAAAATTTTCCTAGAGCGTATCGTTTGGCAACAGCGATTTTTTTTCAGACGTAAAAAAGTATTATCGGGAGCCAATAGCTCCCGCATGCGGATAGCGTGCGTAGTTAAGCAATACATTAGTAGTGGTGGTTGTCGAAATTTAGAGTGTGCTGTACGTATTTAAAATTTTAAAACAATGAAGCAAATTATTTGTAAGAAAATTGTGTATGATGGATACAAATCTGTTTTACAAAGACCTAGAACAGCTATTTCAACCCTGGTCGGGCGACCACCATGGCACAAGTGGTCCGCGGAGAAATTTTACTAGTCCGCGGACAATTTTCGATCCGCGAAAAATTTACTTATTAAAAAAACAACAATAACTAAATTTTGGTCCACGGGCCAAAAAGGTTGAGAAACGCTGACCTAGAATACAAGGGTTGTTATCATTACTATTAAGTGCGAAAAAAGGCAGGAAAATCTAGCAAAAAATTCTGTCAAAAATTATATTTTAAATGGCAAAATTAAAATAAAATATCATAAAGACTGTCGTAAAACTTACACAGATTCTCAAAACTATTATTATAATTTGCAATTAGACAGTGGCGCCGCGTCGGTCCTTCAAATTATTGTGACACTAAACTTAAATGCGCTAGTTTTAATATTAGAAAAATGTGTTTTTTTGCAGCAATAGTGAAAATTAAAAAGAAAAAAAGTTATATAAAAAATCTGTTTAAACAAGTAATTTAAATATTATTAAGTATTTTTTTATATTTTGTACTGAAACAAAATACGAATTTCAATTTTATCCTTATAAATCCTGTTTAGGGTATTTATTTTTTTACATAGTACTGAATCTTTTTAGGTAGTAGAAACGACATTAATATGATATCTAAATTACGTGGCTATAAAGATTTATTTGCGTTTGATGAGAAATATCATAAATTATGTTACAGCCGCTACATCTCTGAAAGAAACATAAAATCGCACAAAAATAGGAAAACGGCTTACGAACCTACACGAAAATAGTTTTGACAATATCTACCTTTTCTGCGAGTATTGGTAGTGATGTTCAAATAGATCTTTACTTCCAAAGAAATGTCCCAAAATTTAAACTTTATTAAGAGCTGCTGCCATAATACGTAGTGCAATGGCTTTATGTCAATCCAAAATTGAATTTCCAACATGTACTTGTGTGAAAGAAGAACTAAAATGTTGTAAGGAGGTAAATTTCGTTCCTGCAATATAATTATTAAAGATTTTAAGGCAGAAATGGATTAAATTTACGTAAAATGCTACTAATGAAGCGCTAAATAACTACTTACATATTACATTTTTAATTGTAAAAAAATCACCCACGGAATGGGATGATTTTTAAATTTGCAATGTAAAATATTCTTTAAGTATTAATTTAAGGCAAAAAATGCGGATGATGTAGTTTTCACCAAGAAAAGCGCATAAAAATTCTAAAAATTGGTCATTATTTGACATTTTATTTTAACTATTTACGATTTACATAATAAAGCGATGCGTGAATAAATTCATGCATCGCTTCAAGACGTTTACAGTGTTGCTAAACGGAAATATTATTAATTTATAATAAAAAACTTTGCCGTTACCATATGGATAATTTTCATTAAATCAAAAATATTTGAATTTCAAGCCAGTTACAAATATAATTAGGGAAAAAAAAGCCGCTTTAACTAACCAGCACTAATCATGACCGACCAAAACGGCGCATTTATAATAAAAAAAATTGACAATTTAACGAGGAAAACCTAACCGGAACTAACCAGAACTAGATCATAGTTTGAAAGTTGTTGTTTGTTAGTTCTGGTTAGTTTTTTATATAAGAAACAACCTCAATAATACCAAATTATTACAAAAAGTCTGGCAACATTGCTTATTCAAGCAGCATTCAGACATGTCAAAGAATAGCTTCGTATCATCTCTTTATATGGAAAAAAATAATTATATATTCCTGTTTAAAAAAGACGTTTAACGAAGCCCTAGTTTATATTTAATGTATGTACTATATTTCTCAAATTTAATTAAAAGACACAAAGCATCCGCAATTTTTTGTTGCTAAAAATGTTTAAAAAATAATGAAGTTTTGAATGTATAATCAAAAATAACGAATCCCGTGGGTGGTTTTCTTTACCAGCAACCAATAAAAAATTTGAATAAACCTACTTATTAGGTGGGTAATTAATTACAATGATTGATATTTTTGTATGGGTTTAAAAATCTACCCACCTGTTTTTCGGATATTTAAAAGTTTTTCTTTTCTAAACAACTTATGCAGCCCTTAGATCTGCGTTTAAACCTGTTGATACAACTTTAACTACCTATTACACTTCCACCGGACCGTAAGATCTCTGTAGTCGGCCGGCTCGCTAAGCCTCAAGCGCTAAAATATGACTTTGGCCGTTAAAAAATATTACTGACTCAATATATAAAGGAATCTAAAAAATTTTTGTTTTAAAACTTTTTTTAAACATTAGCTACAATTTGTACGCAGCATGTATGTATAAATTTTCAATAATAAACTTTTTTCTCGATTGCCTACAATTACGCTACTAAAAATAACAATTTTGAGTTTCGTACTTTTTTAAAAAAATTTAACAAAAATATCAGCTTCAAGTAGGACGTTGTTTGAAGCGCTATTGTGTCTACTTTAATCTAAAAAAAATTAACTTGATAGCATGAATATTATTAAAGATAGAGCAGTGGAGAAGTTAAAATACGTGTTTTATTGAAAACCGATTTTTTTGGGTTTTTTCGAAATAAAAAACTCTCGACCACTAAAAAATGTCGTAAAAGTGATTTCGTGCCTATGTACACGATTACCTTATTAAAGAATCCCACTAAGTCTGGTTTGTTCTACGGTTTTTTTTCTCGATAACTAAGCGACTTTTCTTCCAAATTTTACTCCACTAATAACCAAAATAACAAATTATTCTTCAATAAATTGTAAATCAGCCTGCCAGATAAACAAAGGTTTGCATTCGAACTGCCAACCGCATGACGCTTATGAGACCCAATGCCAAGATAGGCAACTCCATATACTTACGCGTACTCGTAATGAATCCAATTGGGTTTGCATTTTGATTGCAACCATCGCATCGGTATCGGCTTCGAGGATAAGACGCCATTAAATCAATAATATTTTAGCGAAAGTAGTCAAGTTATTTTAATAGTTTGGCTGTTATTTCCAGATAATATAAATACAGATGTTCGAATGAATTTAAAAAAAATGTGTAGCTATGTAATGATTAATATATATTTTTTTAAATTTTATTTTTTTTTGGGGGTTGCGCAAACCTGCAAACCTAAGGAAGAGCCGCCACTGGTTTGTACTACCTAAGTATATGTAGGTAAATCAGATAATTTTTTTTTGGACGATCGTTAATTTGTAATTTATATTAACGTATACAAAATCATTCATTAATATTCCCAGTAATACACCATTTTCTAATAATAAACGATTTTAATATAGCCACTTTAGTAGTGTACACTAAACATTGACATTTAACTTAACATATTCTTGTCAGGCCATAATCTTAAAAGACATGTAAAAATCAATAAAAATACACGAAAAACACCAGCAAAAATAAAAAATCCACACTAAAATTGATTGCACGTGACGTGTTTTATAACTTTAAAGGGAAACAAAATTAAAATAACCCAAATTTTTCAAATTTGGTAAATAGGGGTTTAAGATTTCCCTGATTACGAATACAAAGATTTGCAAAATTCAAAATGGCGGGTCTAATATAGATGACAAGAATTTTAAAAATTATTTCATTATATTGGATCCGCCATTTTGAATTTTAAAAATCTGAGCCCAAATTGGTGATCAGTGACCCTTAAAACACCTTTGTATCAAATCTGGCGGAAATCAGAAGAGTTTTGAAATTTGGTCCGCCGATATCTTTAATTTTGTAAATCTGACTTTCGATTCTTAATCAGCGACGCCCAAAACCCCTATATTAAATTTGTCGCAAATCGATTAATTATAAAATAATAATAATTTTTAACCACCAAAACTATTGCCTATTTCCTATAAAGAAGTGGGTGTTCCAGTGCTAAGTAAAGTCTCTTCGGTAAGATTTCTATGGTAGAAACTAGTGTTTTTCTGATGATTAAATTGTCATGACGTCAAGTTATAGGGATCGTTTATGTTCAGATATCGGAGAAACTTGTCGAGTTCAATTTGGGTACGGTTTTTTCTTGGTGCTTTAACCTAAAAGATTCAATAATCAAAATCAAGTATTTTTATATAATTATATAAGTGTTACATGGAATAAAGAAATCGGTAATTTATTGTTTTCAATAAGGAAACTTAGTATTATTTAAGTCAACCTTTCTTTAATGTCAAAAAAGAATGACCAATTTAGCAAAAATACTGCTTAAAAATTGACCCCTTTGGCATTACAGGGCCATAAAAACGATTTTGATGGGTGCTAAATATTTTTAAATTTTTACTGGAGAGGCATTCTGAGAAGTTACTATTTTTTTTTAATCTTAAGACAGTCCACGAAGGCTGATGCCTAAGTACTAACGTACCGTGGGTGTCTTCAGTGTGGTGAGAGGGAGTTTGTTCACACGGGACTTAAATTTTTGGAGATTGGGAGGAGAAGGAAAAACTTCTGCGGGAAGCAGGTTCCATAGTCTTGACACTCTAGGGATGAAGGAACGAAGAAAGCGGGAAGTTCGGGGCCTCTCTAACTGAACTGTAAAAGGATGCATAAAAGTTGCACTACGTGTTGCTCTGTTGGGAGCTGCCAGAGAAGGAATTATACTGGCTAACTCCTCTGAGCTGAAGCCGTGAAAATACCTATAGAAGAGCGACAGATCCCCTACAGCTCGATGGTGGGAAGAAGAGGAAGCCTTTCTGTGAGCACTGGATCATTAATAAGACGAACGGCTCTTCTTTAAATGGAGTCCAGAATGCTAAGTGTTGTAGGGGACGCCATTCCCCAGACATGAGAACAATATTCTAAAGAGGGTCTGATTTGGGATACATACAGAGTGTACAGATTGGAAGAAGAGAAATATTTTCTGGCTCGGAAGAGAAATCCAATCTTTTTTGAAGCTGCCGAAGCTATGGATAAAATGTGTTTGTATCAGTTGAGGTTATTCTCAAAAGTAACGCCGACAAGATTAAACGACTCTTTGTTCTGCAGAACTTGGCCGCTCATATGTAAGGGATGAGCATTTGCAGAATTTTTTCGCGACAGCGAACATGACTGTGTTTTTGAGGCATTAAACTGAACAAGATTTTTGGCGCCCCAATCCAAGATAAGTTTGAGGTCTTGTGAAAGAGATATCTGCATTGACCTGCGCTTGTTTTCGAAATCAGGATTACACGGTGGCTTAAGAAATTGAACACTAGAGTGAAGGTACTATCGTCAGCAAAACTGTGAGTGGGATTGATTGTGGAAGAGAGAAGATCGTTAATGTGTAGAAGAAACAGCGTGGGTGCTAGCACTGAGCCCTAGGGCACCCCAGCATTAATTTGGTAGAAGCTAAAGGAATGACCATCTACACTAACTGATATACGTCGATTAGAAAGGAAACTGGAAAGCCAAGGCAAAGCTTAGGTGGAAGACCGTAAGAAGGAAGTTTGTTAAGAAGCCCATCATGCCAGACCTGATCGAAAGCTTTGGATATGTCAAGAGCAACGATCTGGATTCACCAAAAACTAAGGGACTTGTTCCAGTTGTGTGAGACAAAGGAAAGAAGATCAGCTGTGGATCTACTGTGACGGAATCCATATTGTCTATCATGTAAATTTTATGTTTTTCCAGATACTTTAAGATTTGGAAATTAATGAATTTTTCCATACTTTGCAAACAACGGTGCGGAAAACAGGGGGTTGCACACGTGCACTTTCCAACTCTCCGGGAAAATGCCTGTGTCGTAAGAGATTCGAAAGAGGCGAATAAGATGGTTGCAAGCTCGGGAGCACATTTTTTAAGACGATTGCTGGTATGCCATCCAGCCCAGACGATTTTTAGTATTAGAAAGAAAGAATACGCTTGATCTGTTTGACTTTAAAAATTATATCGGACATTTTATGAGAAACGGGGACAACTGTTGGAAGGGGAAGATTAATAGGAGGATCAAGCGTAGAATTGGCAGCAATTTGTTTGGAAATAGATCGGCTTTTCCTTTGGAGGTAGAGACAATTCCATCTTCAGAGATCGTAGGGTGGAAAAGAATTTGTGAAAAGTTCTGACTAATATTTTTGGCAAAGGACCAGAAAGCTTTACTGCCATTTGAGCAAGAGAACTTTATCTTTTATTCGATTGTTAAAACGGTCTTTTGCTTCTGAGAAGTCTGATTATACTGATTTCTCGCTTTGATGCTGGCCTGTCGATTTTCGGGACTGGGTTTTGAAGAAACTTTGTGGGCTTGAATTTTTGAAAAGTCTGGCTTTGTCACAGGATTTAGAAAACCACGGTTTGTGATTTGAGGTTATGGGGTTCTTTTTAGTGTGGGGAATATAGGTCTCAATGCCTAGTTGAATTGTTTCGGTAATTTGTTTACATATTTCGGATGGATCGAAAGTAGAAAAGCAGGTAGGATCCCAAGGGTAGCTGGCAAAGAAATCTCTCAGACCATCCCAGTTGGCCGAATTGTAGTGCCAGCCATTGTAACACTAGATGTTGAATATATGTCTTTTGGTTTTTGCTTAAACCATAAAAGGTTAACATTATATATTAATTTATAATATACCGATGGATGGATGACACCATCAGCTAAAAATTGCAAATAAAATTCGCTGTCTGTTTTTGTATATAGGGTGCTGTGAAAATAATAAACTTTATCGGATGTTTTGTAATTTACCTATGTACAATTTCATCGTGAACAACGTTGAAAGACATTGCAGTCAGCGCCATTCCAGACATAATATAAATAGAGCAGAACCACAAGGTGGTACTAGAATCGGAGTCTGACGCATCAGATCCAGGTACCATGTTGCCGAATCCGATGGTTGTTAGGCTCATAAAGCAAAAGTAGAAGCCATCCAGGAGAGTCCTAGAAAAAAAATTAATTGAGCAAAGAAAATAACAGAATTAAATACATACAGTGTGTCCCAAATTGGGCCTACATGTATTGGTAACTCGGGAACCATTAGATCTACAGTGTTGGTTAAATTAGAAAAGTTTTAGACAGTTTAATTGCAAATTTAAATCTGCTTTCAGATTTTATTTATCTTTTATGGTTTTTGAGATAATTAAGAAAAACCAAAATGGTGCATTTTTAACTTTTGCCTGTAGCTCGCAAACTACCAATTTTACGGTTTTAAGATTACTACATTATTAGAACACTTTTTTAAGAAGAATTTAATTTAACTAAAAATATTTTTCTAACTTTATTTGTTTTTGAGATATTTACCCAAACTTTGGATTTTTATATGGACGCCATATTGGATTTTTACATTTTTGAAAAGAGCTCTTTAAGAGCTTTTCATTGATGTATCACAAGTCTAGGTTTTCATTAGAAATACAGTTCCGCCAAATGAAATGAATAATTTGTGGTTCCAGCAAGACGGATGTCCAGCGCACAGTACCAGGGAGGTGATGGAGGTCTTTAGAAATACCTATAATGACAACATAATCTCTAATAATGGGCCAATTGCTTGGCCAGCTAGATCACCGGACATCACACCCCCTGATTTTTACCTAGGGGACACGCAAAAAATGAGTGTACGAGTTTTCTCCGCCCGAAACTAGGCTTGAACTAGAACACAGGATACGGGATGTGTTTGCTTCCATCAACCGAAACACGTTACTCCGAGTAACCCGCAAGGTCCCTACTGTCTCGGTGTATGCATGTGGGAATTTTTTCCTTTTAATAACATATCTACTATCCACTCCGGTAATCCTTGATGCAAACTTTGCTGAATGTGATTTCAGTAGGGCATCAAAAGGTGAGATTTAATATCTTACCGATGAACAATGATATTTGTTCAATAAGTTGACGCTTTTTTTCTCTGTTGTTCACGTGCACTCGCTACAGCCCTACTTACGAGACCCGTAAGGCGGGCGAAACGCGTCTAGGGAGAGAGTCATAGTTGGACAACATAGAGAACAGGATGCTTCTTTAACTGTATTAAAACGGTAATATAATATATATATATATATATAATATATATATATATATATATAATATAATAATATATATATATTTATATATATATATATATATATATATATATATATATATATATATATATATATATATATATATATATATATATATATATATATATATATATATATAATAATAATATATATATATATATATATATATATATATATATATATATATATATATATATATATATATATATATATATATATATATATATATATATATATAATTTTCGACGCTTAGTTTTATTATTTTTTATCTCAACTAATTCCACATTTATGTGAAGTACCTACCAATTTTCTAACTTGTAAAGTACGAATGTTCCTATACAGATATAGATGAACATCATGACTAAACACAGCAAAATGGGTGCTAGAATAGTCCACCCGTGAATGGAACTCTTTGATTCGTTATCAGTACCACTCAAGCTGTCAATCTCCTTGCCGGTACTGTCTCTGCAAGGCGAATGAACGTTGTTGCTATAACTGGAATTCGAGCGAACATAGAAGGGTTCTTGAAGGCCTAGTTGTTGCTGCAGCTCCATCTGAAAGAAAAAAGACAACAAAAGTAATATGGAATGTTTGACCTTTTTGAGTTTTTGCTTTGTTATCCAGACAGTCCACTTGTTTTAATGATTAAATTTGCAAACCAGTCGACTTCGGAATTCCTTTAAATCACACAAAGAAAACATGTATCAGGAAAGTTAACGATGAAAGCTATGTCTGTCTGATATGTTACACTTGTAAATAGCGTTTGTCGGTAATATGGATATTCTACATGTCTTTTATCCTACCTGTTGTCTCTTTCTTTTCATCCTCCTTTCTTTCTCGGCCATTCTTTTTTCGTCGTAGCAGCAGTATCCACAGTTTGAGCAAAGACAACAACACAGTGCTCGAGAGAAAACGCCCCTAGCTACCCTACTTAATATTGAGCCTACACTTGAGAGGTAGAGTAATGTTAGAGGGATACCTGTAAAATTAAAAAAACAATGAAGATTACATAAAGAATTACTTAAATACTTCCCATTAAAAAAATATTAGTAATTTATGTCAATTTTTATTTAATTTAAAATTATAAATATTTCTGGTAGTATTAAAAGTCTAAAAAGTATCTCTAAACTGAATTAATAAAAGCAACTTTAGTAAGCAAGTTCTGGTTAATATTTTTCTTTGAAGATAAATGTTTGCATTTCATTTATTAAAAGACGTTTTAATAATTAAGCATTGCAAAGTTTAAGACTAAGTAATAAACATGAAAAAATTTATAAAAATTGAAATATTCTTATGTAGTGAGCATAATACATTGGGCTATGATGGGCCGATGTTTATTGTTTTTGTTAACATAATATATTAAATTATGATGGGCTGATCTTTGCTAAAAATTGCAAATAAATTTAATAGCAGGTTGCTGTAAAAATGGTTAACTATACCAGGTCTTCCAAATAAGGTGTGCAATATTCTTACTTTGTTAATTTTACCTACAATGTGTTTAAATTGACCAAAATAGTACTAACTTTTTTGTTAATTAAGGTGTATCAACTAAACTTACTCAACGACAAAACTGGTAACTATTAAGGTCATATTAAAACACAATTTAAGTGTATTTCTTCGATACCTTGTAATATTTATTTTTACTTATAAAACTGGTACAAAAGTAGAAAATTTACATAAAGACAATTTAAGTTTTTTTTCTTGGGACAGTCCACGAAGGCTGTTGCCTAAGTACTTACGTACCGTGGGTGTCTTAAGTATGGTGAGAGGGAATTTGTTAACACGGGGCTTAAATATTTAGAGATTGGGAGGAGAAGGAAAAACTTCGGCGGGCAGCAGGTTCCATAGCCTTGAAAATCTAGGGATGAAGGAACGAAGAAAGCGGGAAGTTCGGGGCCTCTCTAACTGAACTGTAAAAGGATGCTAAAGTGGCACTACGTGTTGCTCTGCTAGGAGCTGCCAGAGGAGGAATTATACTGGCCAACCTCTGAGCAAAAGCCATGAAAATACCTATAGAAGAGCGACAGATCCCCTACAGCTCGACGATGGGCAAGAAAAGAAAGCCTTTCTGTGAGCGTGGGATCATTAATAAGACGAACGGCTCTTCTTTGAATGGAGTCCAGAATGCTAAAAGTTGTAGGGGACGCCATTCCCCAGACATGAGAACAATATGCTAAAGATGGTCTGATTTGGGATACATACAGAGTATACAGATTGAAGAAAAGAAATACTTTCTGGCTCAAAAGAGGAATCCAAGCTTTTTTGAAGCTGCCGAGGCTATAGATGTAATGTGTTTGTGCCAGTTGAGGTTATTCTCAAAAGTAACGCCGACAAGATTAAACGACTCTTTGTTCTGCAGAACTTGGCCGCTCATATGTAACGGATGAGTATTGGCAGACTTTTTTGCGACAGAGAACATAATTGTGTTTTCGAGACATTAAACTGAACAAGATTTTTGGCGCCCCAATCCAAGATAAGTTCGAGGTCTTGTGAAAGAGGTATCTGCATTGACCTGCGCTTTTTTTCCAAATCAGAATTACAATTGAAGCTAGGGGAGGGT
>JAHBCN010020341.1:0-15232 GCA_019359885.1 Listronotus oregonensis
CTTTCTTTAATATAAAGGCGCATTTCTAATGCGTCTATTTATTATCCTAGTATCTACCTTTACTTTGTATACATCATTTTTAAACCTACCCCATAAATTATAGTCCGACGACCTGAGGTATGGCGATCTAGGAGGTTGTAGTTGATGATCGAAATGGGCAGGAGCTCCGTTGTATTAAAAATACTTTTGAATTCAAAAGTTCAAAAGAATCTCCTCCATTAGTCCTTGCAATTCATTCTGTAAAGAACGTAAGTAGTTATCCCTTGTAAGACGATTTTAAAAAAAAAAGGGCCAATTAAATTATTATCCATCATGCCGCACCACAAGTTTACTAAAAACCTGAGTTTAAATTACTTTTAACTATTGCGTGGTGATTTTCGTTCGACCATACATGGGAGTATTGAGAGTAAGATAATATAGAAGAAGGTATTCCAATCCTACAATGCATGATGGGAAATGTGTCAAGCGGTTGCGCCGCCACTAGTGTATCTGGCAGTGGCCTCTTAAATTTTTCATCCTTATTTTTATCATTGCGGGATTTAGGATGAAAATACTTTAGAGGCCAGTTAGTATGCCAGACACACCCATGGCGGCAGAACCGCTTGACACATTTCCATCATGCACTGCGGGATTGGAATACCTTCTTATATGTTATCTTACCTTAGAGTTTGGTCCATTTTTCCCGACTTACCCTGTTTAATAGTATTCTTATCATCATTACTAAATGCAAATAATATTTTCATAAATAATAATTTAGTTAGTAAAATTTAATAAATAATTTGTTTTGCCAACTGCATTTTGCCCTGAGTTGATAAATTGTGGATGGATTAATCAATGGCTAGTTACGACTGCTATTTCAATTGAACAATATATAAGTATGATATAAGACTTTGCAGTATTTTTGACTTTTAATAAAACAATATAAAATGATAATATTTTAGCCACATCGTTGTCATAGCAATAGGTTAAAATGTTGTAGTGTTTTTTTACTTGTTCAATTTTTCTGACTTAAAAAATGACCACTTATACCTAAATATTTTTAATAATAACTTTAGGGAGCTATATACGTGTTAAATTTAAATACAAAACGCCAATGCTAAAACAACATTCGGGTATTTAGAGGCCGCGTGAAATCACAATGCACCATTCTCGGATACGAACACACAAAGAGTGACAAAACTGCCTGTTTTTTACAATGTACGGAAATGTGAGAAAAAGACATACAAATATATATTTTATACCAAATTACTCGACGCAAAATATTATGATAAGCGCCGATTTTCATTTTTTGCAAATTTTCTAAAATCACCCCTATTAAGGGGTTGGAAAGTCGCTAAATCTTAAGAATTGCAAAAATAGCAGTGGTATTAAAAGTTATTCTCACTGCGATTTTTGTTTTGAATGGACCTTGAAAAAATAAAATATTGCATCTTCATTCCTGAGAAGGTAGTAAACCAACTTCCATGGATTATGTAAAGGTGCAATCATCCTCTAAAATGTACAAAATCATACACAACTTTAAAAATTGCAAAAAAATCAGATTTTTCAGGACGTGTCTAATAAGAAATAAATGTATATGATAATCAACTACCTTATCTAAGGGTGAAACCACCCTTATCAATAGAAAAAATTAAATAAAACGCTAGCTTTTTCAAAAAAACTTCGTAGTTTTTTGATACAAGTATATAAAGCAGGTATACCAAGACTTTTCAAGTTTACTTATACTCAAAACTACTCCTGCAAGAGATATTTGTTTTGTTCTTCCAAAATTTGTAAAAAAATTAGTTTTTAAATATGTCAAGTATGATATTAACATAAAATCAATGTTCAAAGTAAGTTTAAATAATAAACCATCCCCTAAAATTAAGGGTAAAGACACCCTTATTATAAGGAAAATTAAATAAAATGTTAGCTTATGCAAGAATTGTTTTGGCCTCATATTTTTCATCCCAAATGTATTAAATCAGTCTTCTTAGATTTTTCGAGTTTATTTTTGATCAAAGCTCAAAAAATGTATCCCCTAAATTACATAGAATCAAATGAAACTTTAGAAATCGGAAAAATATACTCATATGTTTCAATGCATGTTTAATACGAAATAAATGTATAACTACTTAACGGAGTAAGTTTTAATCATGTAACATCTAAGAAGATCTGTTTTATACCCTTAGATTAAAAGGCACAAAGCTAAAACTTATCTTTGAAACAACTAACATTTTATTTAATTTTCCTTATAATCAGGGTGGCTTATAACAAGGGTTAGCTGCACCCTTAATTTTATGGGTTTACCTTTGATCGAAAGTCACTTTGAACGTTGGATATATTTTTATATTATATTTGAGATATCCTAGAACATTTTATTTTTTTATAATTTTAAAATTTGTATATAATTTTCTTTATTTTAGGGAATGAATGTACCCCTTTTGTAGGGGTGGTTTGGTTAAAAGTGAACTGAAAAAATCTAAAAATGGCTGTTTTATGCAATTAAATTAAATATTTCAAAATAACATTTTTTTTTATTAAGCTAACATTTTATTTAATTTTCCTGATAATGCGCGTGTCTTTACCCTTACTTTTAGGAGTGGTTTATCATCAAAACTCACTATGAACGGTGATTTTATGTTAATTAATATCATATTTGAAATATCCTAAAACATCTAAATGTGTTTTTTAAAATTTTAAGTTGAATATGATTTTCTACATTTTAGGGGATGAATATACTTCCTTGCAGGAGTGGTTTTGGTTAAAAGTGGACTCGAAAAATCCAGGTACATTTATATACTTGAATTAAAAAAAAGGTATATTTATATCCCTAAAAAAAGGACGCTAAGATTTTTTTTCAAAAAGCTAGTATTTCATTCAATTTTTCTTATTGATAAGGCTGGTTTCACCCTCAGAAATGGCTGGTTTATTATCATATACATTTATTTTTTATTGGACATGTCCTGAAAAACTGAATTTTTTTGCAATTTTTAAAGTTGCATATTATTTTATATATTTTAGGGGATGATTGCACCCCAACATAGTCCACAGAAGTTAGGTTAGAATAGGTTAAAGTGAGTGGACTTTTTACGCCCTCCTCCGACCGCTCGGTCTATTGTGGCTCACACCTTTTATGTTTCTCATAACAGGATCAGACTTTCAACGAATTTGATATCGGATTGGAAGAGAGTTCTTACATCTCCTTTTATTCGTGTCGCTACCGGACACGAGCACAATATGTGTTCTGTGTCCCTGTCTCCTGGAAAGTATGACGAGCAAACGATTAGATCCGTCATGCCCTCCTCTTCCGGTTTAGTGACGTGGGTAGCTACCAGGTCCTTGTTACAGGAACCAGATATTCCTTCTGAGGCCGTTTCTCCGGCCTTTCCCTATGAAAACGGTTCTTTCTGTTTTCGGGTTAAAGCCAAAGAACCGTTTTTCCCACAAAAGTGGTTCTGTCCGCCTTCTGTTTGGATTCAGGGATCCCTTCCTAAGCACCTGTTTGTTCGGGATGAATTAATACCCTGTATCTCAGAGGAACCGTTGGAGACACCTGTTTAAGGCACAGGATGTCATTCACTCATCACCACGGTATGCTAACACCTTGTGTTAAACCTTGTGTTCATCTTAGCTTCGGATCCCGTTCCATATGCTAGCCAAAGGCGTTGCCGATAACCAGCAACTCTAGCGCATGTTCCAAAAGATCCTACTGGGCCCAACCACGACACGACGTGTGAACACACAGCGGTGGGTTTTGCCAACTGCATTTCGCCCTAAGTTAATAAATTGTGGATGGATTCATCAATGGCTAGTTAGGACTGCTATTTTATTTGAATAATATTTAAGTATATTATAAGACTTTGAAGTATTTTTGACTTTTAATAAAAAAAATATGAAATAATAATATTATCACACATCGTTGTCATAGCAATAAGTTAAAATGCGGTAGTGTTTTTTCTAACTTATTTAATTTTTCTGAATTAAAAAATAACCACTAATACCTGAATTACCTTTTGGTTAGATATGTTTTTAATACTAACCTTATAAAGAAGCTATAAAAGTTTTTAATTTAAATACAAAACGCCAGCGCTAAAACAACATTTTTTTTCTGCTTCGTTATATTATTCGATTAGTTTTTCCGTATTTTTGTCACTTTTTTTTAATGTGATACATTTTTTATTTCGGTTCTAATTTATAAGTACCTATTGAGGAAAACAAAATATTTTAAATAAATATATAATTTGTTTTATATACAAAAAAAATAAAAATTAAATTATAAAATATGATATCCAAGATATAATACCCTTAAATTAAAATAAAAACTACGTTTTTAATTCTCATTAATTTAATTGGATTAAATGGTAATACCGGTTAGGTAGCATTTAGGTAATTATCGGGCAAAATTTCAGTGATTAGATCATTTACCAGAGCAGCCATTAGTTGAAATTATTACGCGATTATAGAAAATCTGCATTCGCGCAGCTAAAATAAATTATATGACAATAAATAAGTTAATCCTAATATTTATTAGGCACTCATTATCAAATATAGGTAAAAGTACTTTGTTAATTATAAAATATTACAACTGGCTAAATTTAAAAGTAATGACAACAAGTATTTAATATGAATAATACAGGGATGCGCAAAAGTCCGGAATAAAATTTATATCTTTTTAACCAGTAACTTAGGAAAAAAACGCTGAAACACGTCAATTGATTTTAAATTGTACGCATTTTTTTTTAAATAAAATGAAATATTTTTTTTCAATCTCTTAGCTGCAACCCTTCCCAACTTTTTTTTTCAAATGCAAACCTATGTCGTGTATGGGCTCATTGAAAAGCTCGTAAAAATGGAATCTGACCATACCCTTTCTTTTTTTTTAACTTATGTGGTTACCAGGAAATGAGAAAAAACTCTTTTAAAAACAAAAAAGTTAGAAATACCTACTTAGTGCTATCTACGGGTGAATTAACGTTGCAAATAAAAAAATAAAGTGGCATTCAGCTTTGATGATGTACACTGCTCAACAATTGCTAAGGATCATCAGTACCTAGTTTCTAAAAATTTACAAATTTTAAGAACAGACCAACCTGGGCAGGCAGCACAACAAATTTTATTGATTATGTGTAAAACTGATAACGTAATCTAGCATCAACATTCTTTGGAATGTATTTTTTCAGAAAAAAATTACACATAAAATTAGTTATAATCCCAAGCAGTTGTTGAGCAGTGTACTTCAAAAAGAGAAAAAGGTTGTTAATTTTTTGTACCAAATTTAATGCCCTGATAAGGAAAACATTTTTTGACTCAGTTTTAAAATTGTGGCATTTCTGGGTAAAACTGAAATCTGTTTAGTTTATTAATTGTGTACCTTCAAAGTGTCCTTTTTTAATTTGCCAAACAAAAATGGTATTGTCAGAGAGGCAGCGTATGGAAGTCTTGATTTGGGATGTGGGGATAGAATGCGGAGTCAAAGTAAGTGTGTACTTTATTTAATGCAAAATATCCGGAAACACTTTCCCAGGCTACTCTGAGTAAGATCTCACACATTTTGGTATTAACGTCAGAGAATATCTCGATGAAATATTTGCAGGACGCTGGATTGGACGACGTGGCACAATTGAATGGCCGCCACGATCCCCAGACTTAACGCCATTAGATTATTTTTTTGGGGATATCTGAAAGACAAGGTTTATCAAAATAGGCCGGCTAATATTGAAGATCTAAAAAACAGAATTAGAGTACCGGCTGAGGCCATTCGGAATTCCGTAGACGGGTTTTACCATCGCCTAGGAGCCTGCCAAGTAGAGGGTGGAGGGCATTTTCAGCACCTGTTACGTTAATTCACCCGTAGATAGCACTAAGTAGATATTTTTAACTTTTTTGCTTTTAAGGGAGTTTTTTCTCATTTCCTGGTAACCACATAAGTTTAAAAAAAACAAAGGGTATGGTCAGATTCCATTTTTTACTAGCTTTTCAATGAGCCCATACACGACATAGGTTTGCATTTGAAAAAAAAGTTGGGGAGGGTTGCAGCTAAGGGGTTGAAAAAATATTTCATTTATTGCCAAAAATGCGTACAACTTAAAATCAATTGACGTGTTTCAGCGTTTTTTCCAAGTTACGGGTTTAAAAAAGATATTAATTTTATTTCGGACTTTTGCGCATCCTGTTATATATATATATATATATAATATATATATATATATATATATATATATATATATATATATATATATATATATATATATATATATATATATATATATATATATATATATATATATATATATATATATATATATATATATATATGCATATAAAACAAAAAAAACTGGCAGCTAAATGCAAAATAAAAAGAGATTAAAGCAGTTGGTGCAGAAACAAAAATAAAAAAGAAAAAGACTGCAGAAAAAAAAATGAAAAGTAGGAACAGAAACAAAATAAAATTGACGGAAAAATGACGTTTGCGGTATATTTTTGACATCATGTTTAAAAAGTAGATAAAATTTGCAAAAATATTGTGAAAATCAGCGATGATATCTTTGATATCTTTGCTCGTTTTAAACTTATAGCGAATTAAAGTTTTTTTTACGCGCAGAGTCAAAACTTATGTACCGCCATCTAGCATTCGGCCCTAGAATGTCTAATTAACATTATTATAGTTGATTTCTCAAGCTGTTAATGAGATACATCCTATTGTCATAATCAATAAATTAATACTTAAACTAATAGATCACAGCATCAAAGGGCGGTTATGTGATTTTCTTAGGATAATTATTTATTAACGAATTTCTCTTTATTTTAAATGATGGCCCTGAAAAGGACCGATTTTAAACCCAAACATATTTGGTTCCTTATGCCTCGATAGATGTTCAAACTGCTTTCCATCACATTCCAAACAAGCTTCCAATCTTCTTTGGGTGGATAAAACTGCTGTTTCGATTTCAGCAGCTGATAATTGATTAATGACATATTTATATATATGGCATTCCATATCATGTCTAGTTGTGGGTGGAGTTTGGTACACAATATTATTTTAAACGACCTAATAAGTAAAAGTCGAGGCAATGTAAATCGGGTGACCTGGCCGGCCAAGGAAATAGACTTCCCCTTCCGAACCAGCGCCCTTGAAAATAATTATTAATATGATCCCGCACGAAACAGGAAAAATGTGCTGGACACCCGTCCAATTGAAAATACATGGTCCGTCTCACTTCCAATGTCAAATCTTCCATTAAAATGGGCAAAGCATTTATTAAAAAATCCAAAAAAATATTACCGGTTAATGTGCTATCAAAAAAAAAAGGACCAATAATTTTCGTTCCGATAATGCCACACCACACGTTTACACTCCAGCGGCCTTGGTGCTGGACTTCTCGCATCCAGTAGGGATTTTTATCCGACCATATTATGCCTGTTAACTCTACCATCGCTACTAAAAATAGCTTCATCGGTCCACAGAATCTGTGACAAAAAATGCCTGTTTTCGCGAATCATTGCTAGCATCCATTGACAAAAATCAATTCTGCGCTCAAAATCATGTTCGTTTAAGGCTTGGTCTAGGATTATATTTTGAACAGTAGTTCGAGGTACTCCCAAATCTAAAGATAACGCCCGAGTTCCAATATGCTTATTAAATTCTACGTGGGCCAACACATTAATAATGTTTTCTTCCGTTCTTCCAGTAGTGCGACGCCTTCTAAATCTGGGCCGACTAAAACTCCCAGTATCGCGTAGTCGCTGTACCAAAGGGTGTAAATACTCTTTTGCCATAATGACGGCGATCTGGATACCGAATAGCATACTGTCTTTCAGCTATTGCTGCATTTTGAAAGCACTCGAAGAAAACCGCAATCATTTCAACAGCTTCATCATTTGTAAGAGGCATTTTACAAAAAAATCGCGCAAAAAATATTTAGATACCAAATTGATATTAAGCACTAATAAATACTTGACGTTTCAAAAAATATTATTTGAAAATTTCTTTTGTTTTTGCCGCCTACTATACGTTAATTAGACATTCTAGGGCCGAACGCTAGATGGCGGTACATAAGTTTTGACTCTGCGCGTAAAAAAAACTTTAATTTGCTATAAGTTTAAAACGAGCAAAGATATCATCGTCGGGTTTTCACAATATTTTTGCAAATTTTATCTACTTTTTAAATATGATGTCAAAAATATACCGTTCGATTTGAATTTTTGCAGTAAAATAAAAAAAACTGGAATTATTACGAATTGCGCCCTCTAGCTCTTTTATTGTAAACTGTAGAGCGATAAGGAGAACGGATATTTAAAACAGCCTTATTTATCTTGCAAACAAATTTTAATTTGCTAAAATCGAATAAGTGGTTTAAAATTTACACCGATTTTAATGATTACACTTTCAAGAGCTTCCCCACCCCTACTATCAGTCGTACGCCAATGCGCCTTAATCCAAAATAATAGAGAATTTTCTAGGCTTTCTAACAGTATTATCAAAAATATAGGCTAATATATGGGTTTTCGGAAAAAAATACATTTTCCTTATTTAATTTTTAGTTACGCCCTCTAGCGGTGAAATACGGAACTTGAAAATAATTTCCGGAATTTTCTCATGGCTACTTTTATAATAATAAAAAAAATCCATTGTTGTCAGATGTACAGGTCCTGAGATACAGCCGCTTACCTCGCCTAATATGCCCACCCTGTACATATATAAATATTTGAAATCATTTAAAAAATTGACCGCTGCGATAACACGTTAAATACAAATAGAGTATTAAAACAATCATTTATAATTAGTATTATCAAGCAAATATCTAGAATCTAAAAAAAATATTGTACGGACAACAAAATTACACCATATAATTAAAAAACAAAACATATTTTTTTTGTAGATCGTGTTATGTTGTACGAATTTTTACTTGACATTTATTATCAGACGCTTGGAGTTCTGGCTGTGTGAATCAGTATTTTTTCCTTTTTTTTTCTGTCCTTAGTGTAATTAAAACCAATGAGAGCACACTTAACAGATAAAACAATTGGGACGTAAGGTAATCCTCCAGGCTCACCCCTGGGTGTCCACAATCGAAAAATAGAATATTATTTACAAATATGTATGTGCTTAATATTAGTTTCGTTTACTATTTCCTTTAAGCATCCAAATATCACATACTCTATTTTTTATTTAAAACTTAGATAATTTCCAAACTTTTCACTAGCCACCTTCTTATTCCATTTACGAAATAATTTTATCCTTCCTTCCCCAAAACGGTTTATACGCTTAGGTTTGCAAGAATATGGCTTGTGATAGAATTCCTAATTTTGAATCATATTGGCCCTAAATCCTTTCCCTTAAACCTCAAGTAGACTTGGGGGTAAATTTGCCAAATTTGCCTGCTGTATTTACCGCTTTTTATCTTCAGTATTCCCACATTGATGGTCTAAAATCCGGCCGCTTAAATCTGCAGGTATTTCTTTTTTGATAGAACTTAAATTTCATGAATAAAACATGATAGTAGAAAAGATTACAGCATGATTGCCTGGCGAAACTAACTTTTTTTTAAATATACTGTGTGAACCCGATGTATAGCTCATCCCCTTTTTCTGCAGCTTTCAAGATAGAAAAATAAAACTTAGGGATGATTTATTGTAAGATTTGAAAGAGAATCCATATTTTATTGGGAGATATAAGTAAATTTTTCAAATTAACCCCTAAAGTAAATTCTGAGGAACTTCCTTCATATGTTAAAGATTCCATAAGAGGAGTCCAATTTTTGCAAAATTACAGTGGTTATTGCACTGCAGAAATCGAAAATTGCATCGCCAATTTTTATTGTTGACGAAACGTCAAAGCGGGTTTTTATTGTTAGCAAACGTCAAAAAATGATATACAGGGTGTTAATGAAGTATGTGGCCAAACTTACCAACTTTACCCTATTTTAATACAAAAAGTTTATATAAACATATGTCCTAAACAGCTTTGTTTTCTTGATACAGGGTGTTAAAATATTTAAAAAATATAAGTTTTTCCTAAATAACTAAACGACGCAAATTAGAATGACGTTGAAATTTGGTGACAGTTTTAAGTGTGTACAGAGGAATATTTTAAGCTAAAGTTTTTTCTCTCATTTTGCCAGTGGCGTGCACAGGGTAACGCTCGAGCTTTAATTTTAGAAAAATTTAGTAACACACATTTTTTTTGATTTGACCTGATTTTAAGACTAACCAATTAAAACTACATAAAAGTCATCTCTTCATTTTTTCCCCCAGATTAACTGTTTCGAGAAAAATTAAAAAATAATAAAGATTGCTTTTTGGTAGTTCTATGGATTTCCTTTTTATAAAATCATTAGTTAACCAAACTTAAACACAAAGGGGGTGAAATATTTTAGTTATTTAACAACAAATAGTTATTTTTTATTGAAAAACTTATACATAAAACGTAAAAATAATAAGTAACACTAAACTTATAATAGTTTAAATAAACAATAAATTAAAACACACACAAAGTCGAAGTCTCAAACATTCAAAAAGGTCATGAGATATAAACAATTTCTTTATTCTTATAATAGTTGCTGAAAATGACCACCCACAACTTCAATGCAAGCATTAACTCGTCTCAATGTCGATTCCCGAACACGCTGAAATATCCTCGGCATATGCCTTATTTGATCACATGCATCCCGTATCCGTTGTCTAAATTCTTCTTCGGTGTTAACTGGAGTTTTATAAATGAGGGATTTTAAATGTTCACATAGAAAAAAATCTAAGGGATTTAAATCCGGTGATCTGGGTGGCCATGGCTGTCAACCCCCGCGACCGATCCAGCGTTCTTCATAAGTTGCATCCAGAAATTGACGTGCTACTATGCTAAAGTGATGAGGGGCCCCATCGTGCATGAACCACATTAGTCTTTTTTCTGCCAGTGGGACATCTTCAAATAGTCCAGGTAACACGAATTCCAAAAAATTACGATACTCTTGACCATTCAAACTCGGGGGTAAAAAATAAGGTCCAATAAGGAAATAACCTACCATACCAACTCAAACATTTACGGAAAACTGTTTTTGAAAATAATTCTCCATAACCGTATAGGGATTTTCTTTGCACCAGATATGATTGTTGTGAAAGTTCATAATTGCATTTCGGGAAAAACACGCTTCATCGGTAACCAAAATTTGGGATAGTAATCTCGGAGATACTACCACTTGTTGCAAAATCCAAGTACAATAAGCAACTCGCTGGGGAAAATCGCCAGGTAAAAACGCTTGAACACGCTGTATGTGGTAACGATACAGCTGATAATCCCTTAAAATTTGCCATACAGTGACGTGAGTAGTGTTTAATTGCTGTGCAATTTTGCGTGTACTTGTCTCGAGACTATGCTCAATTTCATGTAAAACTGCTTCCTCCATCTCCACTGTTCTTACTATTGCAGGTCTCCCAACAATAGCAGCCGACCGCACAGCCTTTCCTGTATTCTTAAAAATGTTTGCCTAGTTGATGCAAGGCGATGAGGGCACCTCTCTTGATAAATGCGTCTAGCCGTTCTTGAATTTCCTTGGGCCATTCCATAAACAAAATACATATCGGCCTTTTCTGTGTTTGTAAATTGAACCATTTTATAAAATTAGTAACTAATTGTACAACTTAAACTGGTAAAAACACTTTAAATTACGATCTTATAACATTAAACCGTACTCACTGTTTAAAGTTATGGAGGCTGTCAAATTTCTTTGAGGAATTGTTTTTCCGTCCATGGCACTATTTTTATTTTTTTTATTCCTTTCAAACGATTGCAGTATTAATGCTACGCATACCTTTTTAATTTTTCTCGAAAACACTTAATCTGAGGGAAAAAAGTGAAGAGATGACTTTTGTGTAGTTTTAATTGGTTAGTCTTAAAATCAGGTCAAATAAAAAAAAATGTGTGTTACTAAATTTTTCTAAAATTAAAGCTCGAGCGTTCCCTGTGCACGCTATTGGCAAAATGAGAGAAAAAAACTTTAGCTTAAAATATTCCTCTGAACACACTTAAAACTGTCACCAAATTTCAAAGTCATTCTAATTTGCGTCGTTTAGTTTTTTAGGAAAAACTTATATGTATTTTTTAAATATTTTAACACCCTGTATCAAGAAAACAAAGCTGTTTAGGACATCGGTTTATATGAACTTTTTGTCTTAAAATAGGGTAAGGAATATTCCCCTGAAGTTTGGCCACATACTTTATTAACACCCTGTATACTGACAATTAATTCGGGAAATATTTAAATAAATTACACCCGTGCATTAAAATACCCAGGTAATTTTTCATTCAACTTATTTTTTTACAAACTGCAATTGTTTTTTTTTTCTTTAATATTTTATGCCTTTTTCCTGCAGAGTCGGGCTTTTTCGCGGAAATATAAAAAAAATCTCTTGCAAATATTAAAAAAAACACATTGTATTTAAAAATTATCAGTAATTTTCATGCACTTCTACAATTACCTCCGAAAACAACCAAATTGGGTATTTTTCTACAAAAGTGACCTGATTTTAAAAAATATAATTAAAAAAATCTATATTTTTCCTCAACTTTAAAATGAAACCAAATTTAAGTTACTTAAATAAGTTACATGCAAACAAAAGCTCAAACTAAAATTTAGTTAGTAAAACAACATGGTATATTTTCCTTTACCTCGTGTGTACAGTTTTTATGTTGTGTCCTTTTTGAAAAGAGTATGCCATAATAAGTGTTACAAGAAAAAAAAACTGGCTTACAAAAAATATTCTAAATTGTTGAGATAGCTTATGGGGCTAGTCCAACAGAAATATTTTTATTCTTCTACATCAATTTATCATGAAAAGGTTATAAATCGAATTTATTTGTTTATCCATATGAACTAGATAAATCTAATAAATTTGGCTATAATTTAAAAGCCTAATTTATTTTTTTTTACAAAAAAATAAGGAATAGAGGATTATCTAAAATAGTATTGTGAAATGTGTATCTAATCAAGAAGTGCTTCAAATAAGATTGAATTAACTTGTTTTAATTAAATAGGTCAAAGTGAACTACAGGACAAAATATAAAAATCTAGTAGACTTTTTAAAATCTACATATTATTAACTAAAAATAAAAACATATGTTATTTTAATTAGATCATAGCTCCAAAATGAGTGTTATTTTAATGTTAAATTTGACAGGTATTAAAAAGCAAATGTTAACCTAATATAGGGTTATTTTTGGTCTAAAAGTAAACAAACTTATTTTTGTTATTCAATTAAAGGAATCCATATATGGAAGTTTTTTTGCTTATTTAATTTTGTAGTAAATAAGACAATAGTTTTTCCAAAGGGTTATATATTAAAGCACTACATCAAAGGGTTTTATGTAAGTAAATAAGCTTTAGTTTAATTGTGCTTTCCTACTTTATACGATATACCACTTTTAAACTTACAGTTTAATATTTAATTTTCTTCAGCAGAAAACAGAAATCAATTTTACTCTTTATACAACTTCCAGTATATTTGCTAGCTGCCAACAAAGATTTTTCTCAAAATTGAAATAAATATTTAATGTTTATTTAGGTTTGTAACGTATAAATCTCATGAAAATTTGCTGTTTTCTTAGAGTAAAAAAATGTATGGTTAAAGCTCAAATATTGAGACATAAAATATAAAATCGTAAAATTTACATCTACCTAAAGACGTATCTTATTTAACAACTTTTTTTTTAGTTTAAGGTTGAGAAAAATATAATAATTAATTACATTTCCACTAACCCATTTGTTAAAAAACAAAATTTTTATATATGTTCTGAGCTTTTGGAGTGGCGGATTTTTGTTTTCTGGTTTTTTGTTTTTTTCGTCTCTTAATAATTGTATATTGTAAGCTTTATTAAATATATATATATATATATATATATATATATATATATATATATATATATATATATATATATATATATTAAAATAAGTACGTAATAATTATTTTTGATGTTTTCATTGATTTTTTTTTATTATTTTTGACGTAAGTTTTTTTTGTTTTTGTTTAGGTTCTTTACATTATTTTATTTTGTGACTTTGTTTTGACTTATATTAAATATTGTTGTTAGTATAAAAATTGTGATTATATTTTTTTAATGTTTTTTAATTGTTTATTTTTAATAATAAAGGTATAGCTGACTGCTTGTTAAAAATTCTGTATTCTTTAGAAAATAAAGCTCTATCCTTTTTTATTTTACTTTATATAAATAAGGAATAGAAAATTTGTTGAGTGACAATAAGCACCTTTAAAGATAAAATGGAAAGAAGCATTTTGACGTATTTTTTTTTATTCTAATTTGTTTCAATTGACAAATAAACTCAACCTTTTTATTGAGAGTGCATTTACGCTACACCTTAGGGGTCGGGCGAAAAGACGCGGAGACGGTGGGCGGAGACTAACAAACTTCCACTACCACAATTTTCGTATAGCCGCATTAAAAATATTATATTTTATTTAGGTTCTTTCAAATTCGGTGTATCGTTGCGATGTTGTTTCCGATTGCAAACCTACAGGAGGTAACGTTTTTCGGTAACTATTTTTCACTCATATGACATAAATTATACACCATTTTAAAGGTAAGGAAATAATATATGCCTCTGCTGTAACGGATTTTTTAAATATAAGTCGAGTTAGGAGAAAATCGTATCTAAACATAACCGATTTTAGGGTGACTTTCACTCAAGAAAATATTAAAAACTAAATTTAAAAACTACAGCAGAAGCCCAGATTTAAGTGTTGGCTTTCATATAGTTTTTAAGAATTATTGATAACTCATACCGTTTTTGAAAAAAACATAATGCCCCGAACCCCAAATTGGATCCAATTTTCGCGGCGCGAATGAACTCTTAAGATATTTTTTTTACACAAAACAAAATTTAAACACTATTGCAACTTAAATATATTGTAAGTATCTTTTTTTACTCGCGACTCGTCATTTTATTAATAAAGCGACTAAAATCATCCCAGAAAAATACATAATAAGTAACACAGAAAGAAAATTAGAATTATAAATTAAACTAACAATTTTTGGTTGCAAGGCTGCACCAAACCTATGGTACTGCTATAAGTAGGTACAAGGTTATTCAACGAGAACTAAACCGTTTTTTGGTTCCACCTGTACCTTCATATCAAAAAATAAAATATCTCATAATATTTTTTCGGCCAAATTTAAAAATGATGATTAAAAAACAGTTGAACATTAAATTAAACTGCTAGGGGTCATTTTATTATATTTTAA
>JAHBCN010020342.1:0-15134 GCA_019359885.1 Listronotus oregonensis
AAAAAAGCAAATTACCAATTTTAGTTATACAGAATAATAAAAGTTTATGTTCGGAAAGTCCCTACATCGTTCTGACGGAGTTTTCTTCCACTAAAGTGGTGAAATGTATTTTTTATAAATAATTAATTTTCTACTAAAAAACTTTTAAATTTTACACAAATCAAGTGATAAATAAAGCAAATTACAAACTTTATTTTAAAAAAGAAATTTAAAAAAATAGTTATTATGATTACAAACTCAAATTTTTCCCTAAACTTTTCATTATACTAAAGTTAGTAGAAATGTATATTTAGTAAAAAATTTTCGCATTATCTATAAATTACATTGATGCCCAAATTATCGTTTTAAAAATAAAATACAAAACTACCAACTTTAGTTACGAAAAACATTTTAAAAAATTTGGGTTTTTTGTCGATATCCTTTTTTTTATTTTTTTTTAAATTTTTTGTACTACTAAAGGTGGTAGAAATCTTTTTTTTCTGATTCAAACTGATTATATTTATAGTTTTTCACATAACACAGGCGTATTATGTTTAGATATGATAGGAGGCCATGCTTGGGGCTGCTGTCAAAAAAAATAAAAAAATTTAATTATTTGACGTATAAAAAATTTTTTTAAACGGCTATTGGTGTTTAATAAATTGATTGTAATAATTATCTAATAATGGACATTTTTAAAAAAGTATAAAATATGTAATTGAAAAGAATTGAGCCATGTCCAAATACGCCATTCCAGTTTAATATACTTAATGCGCTAATTGAGAACTGCGACCAACATCTTTCAAAAATGGTTTTTTCCCAACAGCATTCAGAAGAGTCTCCCTAAAAATTTTTCGACCAAATATTACAATATTAAAAAAAAAAAAAAAATAAAATCATTTTAAAATATTACATATATGTTATTAAAACAGAATTTAATACCGACTAGTAATTCGCCGGGTTTTTTCACCCCAAAAAAGGAAAAAATATTAGAAGAATTCCAAAAACATTTAGATATTGTTACAAAGAAATTTAAATCATAACGTAATACAATAAAAATTAAATAACTTTTAAAAAAGGGTACTAAATATTTTTTTTATTGTTTTCTTTTGCAGTAAATACCTAATACTGAAAAAACATTTTTACAATAACACACATCTGTAGCGCAGAATGATGCTTGCACGTTTTAAAATGTGAACTTTTCCAAATTTGAGGTTATATCAATATTCATTAATTTTAACCAATTATTTTATAAAATCTGCGGTTGTAGAAAAAATCTTGTGTGTAATTCGAGCGCAAAGTGACATTGTCGCTCTCGCGAGATCATCAAACATCTCGCTCAGAGCGACAATGTATTACTTTGCGCTCTTAATACACAAATAGCTATTCTGCGTTCCGCATCGTAAAGCGTTGATCCTTAAGAATATCAAAAAAATTGGCACATAACGTCTACCTACCTGCTTGAGTTAACAAATCTTTTTCATAGTGATGCTGTTCATAATCTGCCATATTAATTTTATGCACTGCAACCTTAAGATTTTCTAAGGCCGCTTGGGGCGCGATGACCTTACCGCACTTGCGCTTTGCCAACATGGTGGCTTTATTCAGATGAGTTAATGTTAAAATGGATGGTTTGAGTTTACAGGCTTCGCCGTCCACCTGTAAAAAAAAATTCAGCCTCTAATAAACAGCTGCGATATGTTTATCTGGCAAATTCTTACGTCATAAATATATTTAATATTTAACATTTTAGTATATTTTTACAACACATTTTTCAAAGTACCGGTACAGCTGGTCTACTAAAATTTGTCTATTTTCATTTGGGTAAGCAAACGCAAATAAAAATAAGCTTTCAATTGGATAATTGGGTTTGTTATCATGGTTACTGCCTTTGGAGATATTTTGATCTAGTTGTTTTTATTTTTTTTCTCAAATGAATATAAACAAATTTTAGTTTCGTTCGAGAACGGGAAATTTTAATATTATTTTAAAATGCTACCATAAATTAAATAGTTTTTACCTGCATGGGTATAGTCTTGGATGTGATAATTTTTGCTGATCGACACTGAGTTATGCAGGTCCCATGTCCGCCTGCTTGCAATAATGGCTGAAACAATGAAATGTATGTCATTAATCAAGAAATTGTGAGATAAAAACAAAGGTATATTTTATATGAGCTTCAATTTTTATTTTAAATTACTGACTGTAGGTGGGTAGATAATTTACACTATAATTATATAAGTTTCTTTGAATTTGTTAATATTAATTTTCAATTTCTACCTCTAAATTTACAACAAAAATAATATCATGAATATTAAGTGTAATAGCGAACCTGCCCTAACAAATTAATATGTCATTTTTACCGTTACGTTGTAACTAAAAAAAATCCTTTGGAAATGCCTAAATTTTTAGACCACAACTATAATATTCTAAAAAGTTAATTAATTTTTTGCAGTTTCTTTTCTTTTTTATATATTAACCACAACAAATGACGAAACGACTTGTTTAATCCAAAGGAAACAAAACAAAATTGAATTGAGGTGTCCGTTACTTTGTGATAGTTCATTTTTAACTAGTAAATGAGAACACAGTTTTTACTTTGTTTACTATCACTATATTAATTAATTTATAAAACAGTGACTGCAGTTTCGTAGTACTACTACATTATCAAACTGAAAGCTTTAAACTACAATCTAAACAAACCCAACTTATATATCTTAAATTACTATAATAAAGCGGCATAGAGTGGGGAATTCCGAATCAGTGGTCATTTAATAAGTTTATTGAAGGGTTTTATGGTACTTAAATATTTCAATCGATTCTAAAATATTGAGTTTTTGCTTTTGGCGCGTAATGTAATATTTTAATTTACTTTCATCTGGAAAAGAGTGTCCTGATTCTATAAAATGGTTTGCAAAATTTGAATTATGTTTCTTTAATAAAAATGATGACCTATGTTCCTTATATCTAGTTATAAAGTTTCTGCCAGTTTGTCCAATATATAGGCTATTACATTCATCACAATTTAATCTATAAACTTTCAGAAAACTCCAGTATGACAACAAATTTTATAAACAAGAAGATGGGTTAGCTATGGGCTCTCCACTTAGTCCCCTTCTTGCCGAAATTTTTATGTCTAATCTGGAGGAGTCTTTTCTGAGAACTAAATACGCAGATAATATACAATTTTGGTATAGATATGTAGATGATATACTTGTCTGTTTTACAGGTAAGAAAATGTTTTAAAAAAAGATACATTAAATCAACTGAACAACCTACATAGAAAAGTAAAATTTAAATGGAAAAAGAAGTAAAAAACCCGAATAAATTTTCTAGATATTTCTATTTCAAAAAGACAACAATAGATACACCTTTGATATTTTTAGAAAACCAAACATACACGATACAACTATACCAAATAATTCATCACATCCATTTTCACATAAACTTGCCGCCTACAGATCTATGATACATAGAGCATTCTCCATTCCCTTAGATTATAACAGTCTCACGAAAGAAATTAATACAATTAAACAAATTGAAAAAAACAACGGTTATAGTTCTCAACTGATTGACAGACTAGTGAATAAAAAAGTAAACAAAACACAAACATCAAATATACCCACTCATAAAAAACAAAACAAGATAAAAATACACTATTAAATATTTTGGGAACAATTTGATAAAATAGCCCATATATTAACAAGAAACAATATTCAAGTTGCCTTTAGACCATCTTATAAACTATCACATATTTTTAATGTAAAAGAAAAACCCCCGCTTAAAAAATCAGGAGTTTATAGATTAAATTGTGATGAATGTAATAGCCTATATATTGGACAAACTGCAGAAACTTTATAACTAGATATAAGGAACATAGGTCATCATTTTATTAAAGAACATAATTCAAATTTTGCAAACCATTTTATAGAATCAGGACACTTTTTTCCAGATGAAAGTAAATTAAAAATATTACATTACGCCCCAAAAAAGCAAACTCAATTTTTTAGAATCGATTGAAATATTTAAACCATAAAAACCCTTCAATAAACTTATTAAATGACCATACCGATCTTCGGAATTCCCCACTCTATGCCGCTTTATTATAGTAATTTAAGATATATAAGTTGGGTTTTTTTTAGATTGTAGTTTAAAGCTTTCATTTTTGATAATGTAGTAGTACTACGAAACTGCAGTCACTGTTTTATAAATTAATTAATATAGTGATAGTAAACAAAGTAAAAACTGTGTTCTCATTTACTAGTTAAAAACAAAATTATCTGCTATGCAGTTTTAATTTTATTTCTAGTTAGCTAATAAACAAAAAGTTAAGTACTTAATTAATAAACCTAAAAAATAATATTTAACGTACTAAAATGTTATTACATTACATCTACAGATTGCCATTTAAGTCTTATAAGTCCTAATTTGTTTATAATTACTTGGTATATGATACACACTTAAGTTAATTAAAGTCCCTTGAATATAAATTTGGGAAAAATCAGATTATATCATTTTACTTTTTATAAAACTTAAAAGGTTGCTGTGGTAAAGAATCGTATGTCTAATTGCCATAGTCTCCGACATATTCACATTAGAAACAGTAGCTTCTCCTGTAATACAACAAAGTAAACCATATTATCTCCTTTAACGGTAGTATGCATTGGGCTTATAAACGCTTTTTCGATGAGGAATTTAATTTAGGTTTTAAGAAACCTTCTAATGGCGTGCCGTGATCACCTTGACGAAGCCAAGAGACGTTATCAAGAAAAAAGGAATGACAAAATCATGAGCAGAAACATCGAGAAAACTAAAGTAATACTGTTAGACTTGCAGAAATGCTTACCTACTCCGTATCTATTAAATTATCAAAGCTTCTGTTTATTTAAATTGTGGACACTCAATTTGACAATATATGATGCTACAGAAAAGAAATCATACTGTCTAACTTGGGACGAGTCAAAAGCTGGAGGAGGGGGTAACGAAAGCCTCGGCGCTACGAAAATGGGCTACAATTGTTGTTTCTGGAAGTCAGTTAGAGCATTTAACAATATGGTTTGATAACTGTCTCAGCCAAAACCAAAACATAATAATGTTAACAAGTTACTTTTGGCTTTTAAATGTATGTCCTTTTCTGCGAATTGTCATTTATAAATTTTTATTGCGTGGACATACCCACATAAAAAAGTGATAAAATTTCGTCATGAAAATATTTTTTTCAAGCAAAAGTTATTCTCAATTCTCATTAACCCTTTTAAAATTTGTAAAAGCCCATATTATTTTGGTATTATTCGGATTAATGAAAAAAGTAATTTTTTTGCTTAATTTTGCACACCTCCTATTTTGAGGTCATAGAACACAAATTTCAGTATTTTTGGCGATTTTTTCCAAAAAAAAAAAAATTTTTTTCTTTAATTTTACCTTCTCTAATTTTATTTTGCTACATGAAAAAAAAAATAAAATTTTAGTCTTAACATAAATTAAAAAAGGTGTAAAAAACAGAACGATAGACAATCCAAGTTACACCGACTTGCCAATTTACCACCGATCTTGCAATTTCAAATTAAATACGATATTCACACGCATTGCTCCATCAAAAATATCCCCTATATAAGAACACGAAAGTCGAGATCATCAGCTTGTAGAATCCAATAACTATTTCGGTTTTTCGTGTTTCATATTTAGGATTTATATCGAGAATATTTTTGATCAAACATTGGGGTCAGCGAAGCAAGGTTCGCATACCCCTTTTAAAAAAGTCATAAAAAAAAAACTATACCAACCTGGTAACAGGTCAACATTTTAAATTTCGGGAATTCGGACGTAAACGTTTTACCTACTTTTTTTTTGAAAATTAAGGTTTTTTTTTCTTTTTAAGTGTTTTTTTTTTTAAAATTAACATAGTATGGGGTTTTTAAATATGTTTTGTGAAATAAAAGAATTTAAAAAGGGAAAATTTTCGTAAAATAAAATTAAACAATTCAATTATTATTTTTTTTAAAAAACTATAAAAAGGCAGCCAAAAAAAAAAAAAAAAAGATTCAGTTTTTAAAAATCGAAAAAAATAAAAAAATGTGAAAAAAAAGCGAAAAAAACGCATTTTCCTGTATCCGAATAATTACTAATATTGATTTTTTGCCTTTTTTAAAAATCTGAATACCGTACCCAAAAAAATTGTTAAAGTTGTAATATCTCTGCAGCATCCAAAGTGGTTAGTTCTGGATTTCCTTCCCGAATACCATGGTAAACATTTTTAACCATTATTCCTTCTTTTTAAGTTAACTGGGTTTTGTTGTAGGGGATAACTAGGTAAAGGTTGGTTAATATTCATAGTTTAAATTAAAAGCACTTACCAACACTAAAAAAATTTTTTATACAATTAAAACTATAAGATAAACTATTATAAAATTGGCACAAAACAATATCTATATACGTCTTCCCGATAACAATGATTTCAATACATATTGGGTATTTAATGCGATCGCTGGCTGGTGATTTATTTTTGCGAATTATGACAACGTGGCGAAGAAAATTTTGGCCGGTTCACTGTTATTTAAGCGGAAAATATATCATAGGCTTAAAAATCATTTACTAGTGTTAGATTTTTATTCAGCCGCTTCGTCGGTTGGAGTGGCCGGTATTAAATGAGTCACTCAAGAATTTGACTTTGGTATAGTATAAAAGTTTAGTCATAGGTTTTCATCTAATATTTTTTGAGCCTAACGAAAGAAACGAATCAACATCAAAAAGTTAGGAAAAATGAATAGGTTACCTTTTTTAAATGGAACACCCTGTATATTTTTATTTACAATAAAAGGTCTATTCATGCTTCTTTTAAAATTTTATTAGTTTGATGGCATTTTGTTTAGCCGTTTTGAAAATATTCAAGTTTTTAATTTAAAATTAAATTTATAGTAAAAATCAGCATTGAAAAACAAACGATTTGATTTGTTTTTACCTTTTGACAGTACCTTGACACGTATTGATATTTTGGCGTCGCTTTATTTAAATCTAAACACTCTAACGGCCAATGGACTTAACAATTGTTAAAAGTTAACAACGGTTTAGAATGTTTAACAAAATGTCAGATTTTGACAGGTTGCCTACTAAAATCATTGAATAACACTGACAATGACGTTTTGTTAAACATTCTAAACCGTTGTTGACTTTTAACAATTGTTAAGTCCATTGCTAAATTTAACAACGCGATCATCACTCGGCCGTAAATATGAGATATACCGAACATCAAAAACATGAAATAATACGTCTTTTCTGTGCAAACAATGAAAATGTTTGCAAGTTCGGCACGAATATTACCAACGTTTTATCGGACAAAGAATATCTTTAAAAGTAAGTCTAATTTTACAAATAGCTCAAAAATCTTGGCAGTATATATATTTTTATGTTTTACCTATCTATTATTGATCTATAATACCTTAGAAACGGAATATGTTATGATAGCAATAATACCTGCTATCACACCTAGGGCATTATAAGCGGGCATTATGATAATGCCCGCTTATAATGCCCTAATGCGCTAATATGGAAATTTTATTGCTTATCCAATTTTATTTCTCTCACAATAAAGATCAAGTTTATACAAAAAATAATTTTTCTTTAAACAATACTAAAAATTAAACTTTATTTCCAAAATAAAAATTACAATTTTGAAATGTCCCGGAAAATGTAGCTGATCCCACTATAGAATGGTCGGTGTTTTTTGTGATGGTAGCAGCGGTGGTAGCACTAACGCTATTTTGTATAGAAGAACAGTCCATTAAAGAATTTTCAATAGTCGATACGGAATTAACCTCGGAATTAACTGAATTGGCAATCATTTTGGCTACTTTGTTTTTGGATGAAATACTTTCTTCTATATATCCTTCAGCTACTGAAGAGCTTTTCCATTTCCCATGTTGTTTTAGCGTTTCAAACGAAGCACCTGCCTCAACAAGTAAAGTTGACGATGTGCGACGCAAACAGTGGCCGTGTAAGCTTCTGCATTATCCAGTTTTAAAAATTTTGCGATCAATGTTGGGACGCTTCCTATGGTATTTTTTCCAATGGGTTGTACTGTACATCGACCCTTTCTATAGGTAAGAAAGAATCTTTGCTCCTTTATTCCAGCTGGTCTTAATGTTGTGTACTTTTTTATTAAATTTAAAGCGCCTAAATCTTCTTCAATGATAGTAAAACTTTTTGAAGTTGAAGTTTTAGTTTCTGATACCTTTATAACCAAGACTGTTCCTCTATCTTCAATGTCATCAATGGTCATTTTGACCAACCCATCTCGTCTTAAACCTCCAAAAACACCCATTACCAATATGACTTTGTGTACCAAGTAGATATCATCAGGAGCCTTCTTAATAAATTTTAATATTTGTTCTCCTTCCAAAACTTTAGACTTCTTCGGGACGTATCCTTTCGACTTAACTTTTAAAAGATATGAGACGATGGTATTGCGAAATGTCTATATTTTCATAGACCATCAACGTAGACCTTAGGGTGGAATACTTGGTCCAGAGAGAGTTCGGACTGTATTTTTCCGACTAAAAATAATAAAGTTTGTTAAACATATATATTAAAATAAAATCAATAACTTACCAGTTCCTGGAAATATGCCATTAAAACGTTTTCGGTTATTTGAAGAATTGCGTTCGCATCTTTCCAAATACCAAATATGCCATACTCCCGATCATACTGTTGCCTTGATTTAACTGGCAAAGATTTTCGGTCGCTTTTATGGCCTTTTCTCTTATATTTTGTGGAATTTCTTCCATTTTGAGCAAATCGTTAAATAAAAAATGCCAACTGACTAACTGACAGAAACATCAAAGTCAAACTTAACACCAGTCATTATCTACTTACGTATACAGGTACAGGTGCAACTTATTTTTTATATTGCGAATAAATAATGTAATTAGTCATTGAAAAACTCTTTTTTGGGTAAAACATAAGCATTGTATACCACGGCTTACTGGATTATAATGCCCATCAGGTCGAAATCTAGCCCCGGCTTTTGACCTCAGGATTATAGTCCAGTAACGCCCTTGATCTAAATAGCTAGAATAGATATTTATGGTCAGGTCAGACAGCCCTCGGCCAGGCCCTCGGGCTATTTCGACCTTCAGGGCATTATAGTCCCAGTAACGCCCTTGATACATGGTATGATAGTAGGTATTATTGCTATCATAACATATTCCGTTTCTAAGGTATTATAGATCAATAATAGATAGGTAAAACATAAAAAATTATCATAAAATATTGATGGTTTATGAGATATCGGCGAAAAACAAAATACCAACTCCACTTGTTAATAACTTTTGGATTCCTCATGGAATGAGCTATAGCACGTATTCTTAGAAGCAGTATCTTTATTTTTCACCATTTTCAACCTATTGCTTAGAATACTTGTTACCTTTTTATCTTAACGTTACCACACGTAAACCTGTAATTTAAATTTTTTGCATGCTTTTTAGTGCCCCGTTTTTACGACAAAACTTTAAGTAATCCTAAATGTTTTTACTCGTTAAAGTCAACGCACAGCGCTGTAAGCAAGATTAATGTTTGCTGAAAACTCTATTAATAAGAAAATATGAATTTCGTGTATACAAACTTACACACAGTTTACATACAATACCTCTTTGCAAAGTTTCGGGACAAGTTTATAGTATGCTATTAAAATGCTTTTCCACACATTTTGCCTGCGCTTAACTATACCAAGTTTTTTAATAAGTTCTGGCGTTAAATGAGAAAACCCAATTTCAATAACACCAAAATCTTGGACTTTGATTGTCTTTATTTATCAATTGATACACAACGTTTCGGTTAGTGGTGCATTTTCAACCGTTTTCAAGTGATAACTAAAAACTAATCTTAAAAGCTACGACCGGGTGGTGCGTCGCTGAGCGGAACAAAGAAAATCCCATGTAAATTTTAATTATTGGCTCTACTGTACATTTTACAGAAAAAATGTAAGACAACTTTTTTAAAGGATCAATCTGACAAGCCCTCGTGCCAAGTTTCAAAAAATTTGAATAAGCGAATCTTATACTTATTAAGGTATCAAGGGTATTATAAGGATAATAACGCTTGAGGTCGATGGTGTGTTTCCCGAGGGCCTTTGGCCCGAGGGATATACGTTGACCGAAAGCGTTATTATCCTTAATACCCGTGGTGCCTTCAACGTTTAATGTCCGACTAAATATTTTTTATATAAGAAAAATTTGAATGAATTTTTAATGTATTAGTTTAAACCTAAAAAAATTGTCGAAACGTAATTGTAGTAACCATGGTTGTAAGTTATTTGTCAATAAGACAGCACATAAAAACCAGAAAAAACTAGGCGGATTTACGAGAAAGAATATTTCCATTTTGAGGCCTGGCTGACGGAACACTGCGTGGACCGTGTGGACGAAACCGTTTTGATGGCTTAATTTCAAGATTTGTCAGAGTCATATTCTCCAAATTCCCTTTGGACAAAGTTTTCAATGTTACGTAAAGAATTAATAGTTCATAAGAAGATAAGAAGTAAAAAAGTTGATTTTCTGCAACAGTTCCTAAAGCAACTTGGGAGAAATTATCAGCCTTAAAAGTCGAAGGTTCTGACTCGCGAACAAGTTATAATTTTTTGAAAGAAGCGCCGACTGAAAAATATTTGGCAGATAAAGTTGCATTAGTGATAGGTGTATTCGGAGCTTGTAGAAGAGACGAGCTTGTGAAAATGAAGTTTTCCGATGTGCGTGATATGGGTCAGCATATATTTATTGACATTCCACAAAGTAAAAATGGGCAAGCAAGGAGCTTTTTGGTTATTGATGACAGTGAAATGTGCGCAACAAAGTTAATTCGGGTCTATGTGTCTTTGCGACCTAAAAGTGCACCTATTGATAGGTTTTTTTGTGCTATCGTGATGAACGATGTACTGTGCGCCTATAGGTAAAAATACATTTGGAAATATACCCTTTAAGATTGCTACATATTTGGGTTTACCTGATGCAAAGTCGTACACAGGTCATTGTTTAAGACGTACAGCGGCAACAACTCATTCTGATGCGGGAGGTAGTTCTGAGAGCTTAATGAGGTTAGGAGGCTGGAAGAGTCCTTCGGTAGCACGAGGGTACGTGGATGATAGTGAAAACTCCAAATTGGCTAATGCTTCCTTTGTAGTTGGGAAAAATATTACTTCAAGTAACATAGCAACTGCGGTGGGGTATGGAAATGTGGAAGTTTGAGAATTGTACGTTTTACTTTAAAAAATAATTTTTATTATGATAAGTGTATTTTTGTAAGTATGTTTGTATTTTCGTAATAAATGCTTCAATTAAGATAATTTATTGTTTATTTATTGGTAAATTTGTAGGCCCTAGGGCGTTATTTTTTTTAATAACGCCCTAGGGTAATATTTCGTATTTAACTGACTTTGACATAATATTATTTTTGTCAAATAATATACCAGTCGGACATTAAATGATTCAATTAAAAGTCATTGCAAAATTACCAAATTTTCGGTTCAGGTAAAACCAAACAGGCACCAGTAAAATGAAAATTGTCCCTGAAATGAGAAAAAGTGTCAATAAATCAGTGACAGTCGGTATTTGAAAAAAATATAAATTATTCGATTGACGAAAAAGTATCCATAATTAAGTGGCATTATGCCACATGTACACCACAACAATGAACCAAATGTTCAGAATTGCCGATATTGGAGCCAAAAAATAAACATCGCTTTTTTCATACTCGGACACAATATCCCCAAAAAACAAATGTATTCGTGAGAATTATCGGACACCATATCATTAAACCCTTTTTGATGGACTATAACCTGATAGCAGAAACCTATTTGAACTTATTTCAAAATCAAATTGGACCCGCCTTGGAAGAAGTTGTTCGGGAAGATCAAATGATCTGGTACCAAAAGGATGGTTGCCCCGCCCTTAATGCCCGTATGGTTAGAGAGTACCTGGAAATTGCTTTTAACGGCAATATTATTGGTCCACGGTACCGGATACTTTGGCCAGCCAGGTCACCTGATCTTTCACCGAATGACTTCTTTCTGTGAGGTTACTTAAAAAGTGTCATTAATAGAAGTGTAAAATTTGAGAATCTAAACCAGCTACAAAACTCTATTTCGTTAAAATGTAATAAAATTTCGAAAAATCAACTAAGCAACGTTAGAAATGAATTTTATGATCGGTTGGGATATTGTTTAGCTGTTAATTGAGGGTTGTTTAAACATTTGATTAATTAATGTTTTTATGTAATTCTCTATTATTTTTAAAAAAGTTATTTTATTTTATTTCATTTTATTTTTCCACACCTAGTAAAATATTAAGAGTTCAGTTCTCTCTTTTTCGAATCTATTTTCGATCTTCTGAGTTAAACATTTACAATTATTTATTACGATTGCTTTGGACTCGAATTTACTGACAATACGTTTAATGGTTGAAATGGACCATATGGGCTTGATGGGAAAATAAATTGAAAATATTTCAGATACTGCTATTAGTTTAATTAAATTCTAGTATGATAAAATTATTTTTTTAATGATCGATAGTAATAATTCTTATTGGTTAAACCTAATTGTTACATTAAATAAAAGGTTTTAATAAAAAAATAATGTTAACGTGTCTTTTACTTTGAATGTAATGGTTGTCAGATTGATGAAACGAAAAAAAAAACATTTCTTGTATTCGGCTGTACGTCTGATTTAACCAAGTCTTATAACAAATTGTTTGCTGGTGGCTGGTGTCTGTTTGGTTTTACCTAACCGAAAATTTGGTAATTTTGCAATTATAATTATGCTCAAACCCTGAACAAAAAAACGATGCTTCTTGTGAACAATTTTCTTTTACAGAAGTAAGCTATAACAACATACGAGATATTATTGACCAACTAAAAAATAAAAGAAGTGCAGACATCTACGGTCTGAATGTCACCATTATAAAATCCATAAAAAATTTAATCATAAGCCCTCTTACCAAGCTTATTAATATCTGCATCCGAGAAAACACTTTTCCTGATGCTTTGAAAATGGCCTTAGTAACACCAATTTTTAAAAAGGGTGACATTAACCTCGTTAATAACTACCGGCCCATCTCCTTACTGCCAATTATATCAAAAATATTTGAGAAAGCTTTAGCTATCCAAATGATTCACTTTTTTGAGACAAACAATATCTTCTCAAATTGTCAGTATGGTTTTAGGCAAGGGAAAAATACAATTAATGCTATTTTAGATTTTCTGGGTAGAGTAATGGATGGATTGCTTTGTTTTGCGACCTGAGCAAAGCGTTTGACTGCGTCTCGCATGATCTTTTGCTGATGAAACTAAAATATTATAATTTTGGTGAAAACAGTATTAGATTAATTCAATCTTATTTGCGAGAGCGCTACCAGGCTGTTAGGGTGAATGGTGTGCTATCAGATCCGGCAAAATTGGAAATAGGTGTCCCACAGGGATCAATCCTGGGCCCTATTCTATTCCTAATTTTTATAAATGATTTACCTCTTAACCAGCATGTAGGGCAATGTGTGCTTTTTGCGGATGACACAACTGTTTACACGGTAGGAGAATCTGAGCAAATGGCGAATGACAGGCTGAATGAAGCAAGGGCGAGAGTGGAAGAATGGTTCTTGTCCAACAGACTCATACTTAACCAGGATAAAACTCAGAAATTAATGTTTACACTGAGACACATTGATCATGAGCCACCAACGTCATCTGTTAAGTTCTTGGGAATCTGCTTGGACACTAAATTGAAATGGGATGTACATGTGGAGAGTGTGTGCAAGAGGCTAGGGAGTAGTGTATTTGTGATGCGAAACTTGTGTGGATGTGTTTCGGGTGAGACTATGAGAACAGCCTATCACGCGCTTTTTCATAGTGTCATGACTTATGGAGTGATCGCATGGGGACACTCGTCCAATGCCCTTAGGGTATTTGGATTGCAAGGAAGAGCTATACGAATAATAGCAGGTCTGGGGTACCGAGAGGATTGCAGTGGTGCCTTTGTCAGCTTAGGAATACTTACTTTTCCTTGTGCTTATATCCTAGAAAATTTAGTTTACATAAAGCAGAAGAACGGTTTGCCAACCTATGAGGATATACATAACCATGACACAAGGAATAAGACTCATTATGTGCCTACCCACTGTCGGCTAACAAAATGTCAGAGCAGGCCTGAGCACATGGCGATAAAGTTGTATAACTTGTTGCCACAGAGAGTCAAAGACTTGAATCTCCAGAAATTTAAAAAGAAAATAAAAACGTTTTTAATAAAAAATGCCTTCTACAGCACAGAGCAATATTTTAAATATGATTTTAATATGTTTCCAATGTGATGTCTCTCTGTTCTTTGTTCTTTCTGTCCTTAACTGTAATTTTATTTATATACTTCACATTGTTTTGAAGGATATTTTGGATTTTATGTTTTAATTAATGCATATTTCATATGTTTGTCTTAAATGGTTCTTCTTTTTAAAAAAATGTAATTACCGATTTATTATTTTAATATTTGTATACCTATTTGACAAACTCTTATTTTTATTGACGAATGTAAGCAATGATTTTGTATTTACATAATAAATTTGATTTGATTTGATTTGAAATAATTCAAGATTCGCTTATTAAAATTTTTTGAAACTTGGCACGAGTGTTTGACGGATTGGTCTTTTCAAAAAGTTATCTTACATTTTTTCTGTAAAATGTACAGGGCAGCCAATAATTAACCGACTCAAAACTTACAGGAGATTTCCTAAGTTCCGCTTGGCGACGCACCACCCGGTATAATATTACATTTATTTTGCAGCCATCAGCCTTTGTATCTGATTTGTTTGTTAATTTCAACTAAAATAAACAAGTTGGTTACTGAAATGTCGGAACCAGCGTGCCTTTAGTTCGCTTTTACGATCACTAATACTGTAATAACTTGTTTATTGTACTCCAAACTATAACATTCACAAAGGTATTACAGACAGTATGAATAAAATTACTATAGCACCCTTGTAAAACGTATCGCTTTATAATTGTCACTGTAATTAACCACGATGTTGATATCCCCTTTATCCTTGGGTTAGTAATAAATGTGGTAATTTCAAATTTAGCCCGAGATTATAAATGGATGAAATGTATGTTTTACCCTTTTTTTAAATTTA
>JAHBCN010020343.1:0-15232 GCA_019359885.1 Listronotus oregonensis
TATTTTTTAATATCTATATCTCAGCCTTATTTAACGCTATTAAATAGGTCCAAAGTGGCCCTAACTTAGGATTAAATGCCCTACAAAGTACCTATTGCCTCGTTGTTGTAATGTGCCGCGGTATGGTTGTACCAGTCACTAAATCAGATTTTTATCGAATTTTGCTATTTTTTTAAGTTATTTCGTAAATGGCTGAATTTCCAAAATATCTTCTTTTTGGTAAGTTCTGTTTGCAAAAAAAATGACAGCACTTTTCCGCCAATTCATGAAATTGTGCTGCTCTGCTAGGTAGGCTGTGCCAGAACTAACCACGTACCATATCACAAAGCTATGAAATCTTCGCGAAAAAAAAAGTACGTATTATCGCAACATCCGCCCAATTCGTTAGATTTAGCTTCTGTTTTTAAATATGCAAAAATTTTCGTTAAAAACAATGTTCATCAAGCGAAGAGATAATTACAGCTATGGAATCGCATACACATTTTAGGGATGGAAATTATAAATTAAAAGACCACTGAAAGAAGTATATTAAAATCCAGGAAGAGTTTACTGACTAGTAAAATGTATTTTTAACCATGAAATCATATTTTCCTTGTCAATCGAGAAAACTTATTGGTAGAAGTGGAAAACCCGTATTAAAAACATAATATGTTGTTTTATTTTATCATAGAAAAACATTGCTGCGTAAATTTTGCTGATCTGCCGACCCCAAGTTTTCTAGTTTTATAGAAGAAAGGAAGGCACATAAAATAATTAGTTTAAGGCGTAGCCTTCCTTACATATCGATATACCTTACTCTCAGCTCGGCCCATTGATCTCTATTGTTGGCTTCACAGGCCCAATTTGTTTCTGCGAGTTTCCTAATGTCATGGTCCCATCTCAGGTGTGGTCTTCTTCTAGGTCTCCTAATGCCTCGTGGGTACCATGTGATAATTTTGGTGGTCCATCTATCATCTGTTCTTCTTACGAGGTGTCCTACGCACTGCCGTTTAAGAGATTTTATTCTGTGGATCACATTTATCACCTGGGTTCTTTGTCGTATCCACTCTATTCTTTTACGGTCTCTCTTCGTTATTCCCAGTATGTAGGGATCCTGATCTATGTATTAGGTGGCCCATGTATGTGTATTGTTCTACTATTTCCAGATTTGTGTCATTTATTAGAATGTCTTGATCGTCTGTCAGTTCGTTGTACATTATTTTAGTTTTTGCTAAATTTATTTTAAGACCTTCTTCGTTACTAGCCGCATTCAGTGCATTTATTTGTTATTGTAGTTCTGCAGGGGTATTGGCAATTAAAACTATGCCGTCTGCGAATCTTAGATGGCTAAGATATTCTCCATCTATTTGCAGACCTTAGGTGGTCCAGTTCAGTTTGAGGAAGATTTCTTCTAGTGTTGCTGTAAACAGCTTTGGAGATATTGCGTCTCCTTGTCGTACTCCTTTGCTAGTGGAAAATTCAGGGGTTAGTTCTTTGTATATCACAACTCTGGATTTGGCTTCTTCATATATATTTACAAGAGTTTCCATACAAGGTTTGTCGATCCCCTTATTTGTTAAGGCTTTTATTATTGTTTTGGGATAAATCGAATCGAAGGCTTTCTCGAAATCTATGAACGCTAGAGCTAGTGGTAGTTCATATTCTTTGGTTTGGCTGATGATTTTCCTTAGCGTGTGTATATGGTCAATGGTGCTGAAGCCACTTCTAAATCCCGCTTGTTCTCGTGGTTGTGCAGCATCTAATATGTTGTGCAGTCTATTTTTTAAGATCTTCGTGAATATCTTGTATATTACTGGTAGTAGACTTATTGGTCTTTAATTTCTAATGTTTTCTTTGCTGCTTTTCTTGTGGATTAGTATTAGGTTGGCGCAATTCCAGATTTGTGGTATGTGTCTTATTTATAGACAACTGGTGTAAATTTTTGCTAGTATTTTCCAAGTCTTTGTACCAGCATATTTAAGCAGTTCGGCTGCTAGTCCGTCATTTCCAGCTGCTTTTCCATTTTTCATGTCTTTAAGCGCATTTTCTACTTCTTCCACGAGAACTTCGGAGACGTCGTCTTGCAGTTGGGGTACTCTTTTTTGTTTATATGTCTCCGGTGCTTTATATAGGTCACTGTAGAATTGGGTTACCAGGTTATTATATCTTCCTTCCAGTTTTGTTTGTTATTCGGATATTGTTGTTTGTTTGAGCGATTATTTGCTTCTTTCCAATAATGAGGGCTTTCTTGGCGTTCTTGTAGCTATTCCCGTTTTTGATTGCAGTTTGTACAAGTTTTTCGTTAAACATAGATTGGTGTAGGTATTTTACTCTATGAATGTTAATATGCATTTTCATTTGTCTTTTGTTAGGAGTTTAAAAGTTTCTTATGTCAATTTTGTTGTCTTCGACCTCCTACCTCTTTGGCGCAGCTTAGTACTGTTTCTATTAGCTATTGTGAGAGTATATATATATATATATATATATATATATATATATATATATATATATATATATATATATATATATATATATATATATATATATATATATATATATATATATATATATATATATATATATTAAAGTTTTATAAATTTAACTACCGTTCATTAAATATTTTTTAAAAGCAAATACAAATACTTTTAGGCATTATTATATTTTTAACATTAAAAAATTTTTGGTTACACCTTATAGGAAAATAAATGTTACATATTATATGAAAATTAACCTACCATGTTTTTCACCTGATTCTCTATACTGCAAAGGAAAAGTGCGACAAAGATCTTTATCATAAAGATGAATAATGTCCTTTTTTGTAAAATATCTAGGCGGGAAAAATGATCCCTCACTAGCTTGTAGAACATTGCATGGTGGATCATTCCAGTACGGTAAGGTATCTTTTCCATTTAAATTTGCTAGAAGTCCAAATTCCTGCATTCCTGAGTCACCTGTGTAGATATTATGTACTTCTGGAAGAGTTCCGTTTCTCTAAAAATAAATGTAATTAATTGTCTATTTCTTTAAACAGCGTGCAGAAAATTGCACTTTTCCGCACTAGTGCGGAAAATAGGACGTTTCCGCACAAGTGCGAAAAAGTAATATCTTTTAGTTTTTGGAACATTAATTTAGTATCTAATTATAAAATAATGCATAATTTTGCTTATATTAGTTATATATTTGAAGAAACTGAATTTTGCTGTAATTTTACATTCTTTTTATAACATTTATTAAATAAAATAAAATAAGCCTAATTTACCAAATGTAAGTACATATTTTTAATAACTCCATATAAATTATCAAAGAATCCATAGCAACCAAGTTAATATTGTTTATGCATCTATCAAAAATTAATTTTCTGTAACGCAATTTTCAATCAAATTGAAGAAACATTTTCAACGGATTCTGACGACGATTTACCAGCATCGATTATCGAAGCAGCAGAAATAGCAAGTATAGATCTCCTGCCCATGAAATCTCGTCACAGGTATGAAAAAGAATTTGATATGTTTGAAAGCCGGTGTCAAAGTAAGGGTATAAAGGGTTTTAAAAAAGAGATTTTTCTAGCCTATTTCTCTTATTTATCAAAAACATGTAAACCCAATACATTATGGTCTAGATACCCTACGCTAAAATGTATTATTAAGTTGCGAAAGAACATAGATTTAAACAAGTTTTTCAAAGTGACGGCCTACCTTAAAAAACAATGCGTTGGATTTTAGGCTCAAAAAGGCTTAAGTCTTTTAAAAGAAGAAATATCGAAAAAGAACCGCCGCCGTCAACGTTTTCCAAAAAAAAAGCAACTTGCGTCAGCAATAAATTTGCAAAACGCGACCAATAATAATATTTTAATCATAAATCTTTAAAATTATGTTGGTTTTTCCTCTCGCTTGTAGAAAAAATATTGTTCCTAACACTTGCGAAAAGTAACTTTTCCGCTCTTGGCTGCATACACGAATTATGCTGCGCGTCGTTCGTATAACGTCAGCCGCGTGCGGAAAAGTATCACTTTCCGCACATGTTGGAAATAGTTATTTTCCTAACAAGTGCGCAAAGTGATACAAAAGTCACTTTGCGCAAGCGTTAGGAACAAAATTTTTCCTACGAGCGTCAGATAATACCAATATTAAAGCAATGATTATTTTTTAAATTATGTTTAATCTGAAAGAACTACTACAACATATTTATAAATGGGAATTATTTGTTGATAACATTTACAACAAAAGAACAGTTATTAGCATATTGTAAATTAATCGCAGAACCTGTAATTTCATTTAACGGGTGGCTTATGGAAGCGCTTATTGTACGGCTTGATGAAGGTTGACTTAGCTCAGGAGGGGAGTTGTTCATGGTCAATATTTTATTCGACATATCCTTTTTCTGATTTGTGGATTCATCAATGTAGCTCTCAGCTACAGCCGTTGATTTCCAGCCCCCAAGTCGCTTGACATTGGTAATTCCTTCTCCAGATCAATCCGCTAACATAGTCGCAGAGGACCGACGAAAACTATGTCCAGTGTACTCTTCTGGATTTTTTAATTTTAGGTATGCAGCAATTTCTGAAGGCATTTTACCTATTGAATTTATTCCCACACATTGCGTACTGCATGCTCCTTGTTTATACTGGACAAAAAAACGTCTGTGTGGGATATGTGGTTTTCGCAAATTTGCATATTTACGGTACAATTGCAGATAAAGTCCGTTATTTGTTTCATCGGACACTACAAAGATTCTGGAAGTGTTATTTTTTACTGTCAGGAATTTTCACCACTATCAAATTTTCATTATCCTGTATGTCATCAATCATTATTTTTGTAAGTTGATCTCTCCTACAAGCACCGGCTAATCCAAAAATTGTAGCAACTTTTATTAGAAGGTAAATATTATCAGGTGCTTCTTTCATAAATATTGAAACTTCTTCTTTGCTGAAAGTTTTTGATTTTTTTTGGCCGGTATCCCCACGTTTTGGTGTTTAAGTAGTGATGTTAGCTTGAAATATGAACTTAAATCAAGGTTCCTTTTCACTTTGAGGACACATTTTAACATAGAGTACTTACTCCATAAAGTATTAGGTTTATATGCTTTTGCAAATCCGCAAAATAGGCCAAGAACACTTCTTCTTTAATACTTTTGTCCCCTTGCTGGAGCACCAGTTTTCGAAATGACTATATTGATTCTCATATTTTTCACGAGATTTTGCTGGTAATAAATTCAAACTTACGGTATTTGCTGCATCCAGGATAGATCTGGTAGCTCTCATCGGAACTACTCATTTTAAATAATTATTTTTGTCGGATTTTATTTAATTAAAAAAGATACTATGACGCCTTTTCATTAAAAATGCTTGTTTGTATTGAAATTCATTTGTGCAATTGCTTGTTCATATGGAAACGGAAGAAAAATCTGACATGTGTTAAAATCACCAAGATTACATATTGTTGTTTACTTGTCATAATCATTTATTATTATTATACAAGGGTAATAAAAATGTTTTTTTTTTGTGTTTTAGTTGAAATATTGAAAATTGCGAAGTAATAAACAAAAAAGAGAATAAACTAAAACTTGCAATGGCTTCGTATAATGCATGAAATAGCCTACAATTACTAAAATACATATAAATCTTGCTTACCTGTAAGATTTTAGAGTAGTTTTACTTTTCCACGGCGTGCAGAAAAGTTCACTTTTCCGCAGCCGTGCGAAAAAGTGCAACTTTGACTCAAAGTCAAACACTTTTCCGCACGCTCGTAGAAAAAATAACTATTTTGACATTATTTTCTATTTATAAAGAAGTTATATTTTTTTTTTAATAAAATAAAGCACTACAAACGTAGTTCATGTGTAAGTTTTTTTTTATTTTGCAATAATTAAACTTTTATTTTTTCCATTGCCCTCTGGCTTTCGATTTCGACTTTTATGTTTAGGGGTCCAAACATAAAAGTCAAGGTCTTAAGGAAGGGCAGCAACCCCCTACCCACCCTTGAAGTTTTTAAAATTAAGGGTTGGTAAGTGGTCGCTACCCTGCAGCTAGACCTTGACTTTTATGTTAAGGGGTCCTTCAAGGATAATTTCACAAATTTTTTTTAAGAACCTACTCAAAATTGTTTAGCAGTTATATATATAATATATATATATATATATATATATATATATATATATATATATATATATATATATATATATATATATATATATATATATATATATATATATATATATATATATATATATATATATATATATATATATATATATATATATATATATATATATATATATATATATATATATATATATATATATATATATATATATATATATATATATATATGGTGTCCCAAAAGTAATGGGACACAGAGCAACGGCAGATTCCTTAGGTCGAAATAATGCAATTAACGTAAACTTGCCTTATCACAAAGTTGATAATAGCTAAAATACAGGGTGTCAAACTTTTAATGTTTTTTTCGTTTTATCGTAATAATTTTGTAAAATTGGGGATTTGGGGGTTTTTTAGGGCGAGAAATTGAAATTCGTGCATACATGTTCCTGGTGGAGAGCGTCAGCTACGGCCTACCCCACTTGTTTTAGATGGCATAATTTTTTAAGCTTAGCATATTGACCCTTTTATTAAAAAAGAAGCTACTATAATTCCCGCTGCGTTAAAAATGTACATTTCATCTGGGTCTCTAGAAGGAACTGTTTTCGAGATAAACGTACTTTAAAGAACTCCGCAATTTCCTCCTACGGAAATTGGGTTTCTACTAATTGTTTTCAAACTTTGCAAAGTAATAGTTCTTAACACGCTGATCAAAAGTCTCCACGGGCACAAAACCCAAAAACCTCTCCCCCAAAAATCAGCCTTAGAAATCACTGGCATTTGGAGACCTTTAAGGGTGATTTTGGCGGGGGGTTAGGGGGTTTTCGGGTTTTGTGCCCGTAAAGACTTTTGATCGGCGTGTTAAAAACTATTACTTTGCAAAGATTAAAAACAAATGGTCAAAACCCATATTCCATAGGAAAATTTCGGGGTCTTTTAAAGTGCGTTTATCTCGAAAACAGTTTCTCCTAGAGACCTAAATGGGGTATACATTTTTGACGCAGCGAAAATTATAGTAACTTCTTTTTAAATAAAAAAGTCAATATACTAAGCTTAAAAAAAATTATGCATTCTAAAACAGGTGGGGTAGGCCGTAACTGGCGCCCTCCATTAGCAACATCAAAAGTATACACGAATTTAAATTTATTGCCTCAAAAAATCCCCAAATACCCAATCTTGTACCGCTATGTCTCTTAGTTAGGAAATTATTAAGAAAATATTAAAATAAAAATATCATTTCCATCTTAGAAAAAGCAAAATAAAAACTATAGGCATCTTTTCAACTATACTCTAGTGTACTGGATGAAAAAATAGAGGTTAATTTAATGAAATCTAAAGGCGCTTCTCCACCAAAGCAGCATACCGTAACTGACTGCAACAAAAACATAAAAGTTGGCTGTTCTTGCAGTATGTTGTAAAGTGTTGCACTGTATTAATGCCTTTTGGTGAATAGTATAGACTAGGAAGAACCGAGCATACACGCAACATATTGAAATTGTGAATTGGTGATTGGGTTTAAATTTTGGGTTTTTGGAAAATTGGTTTTTTGGATTTTTTATTGTTCGAACAATTATTGCCCTCAGCAATTGTTCATAAGTTTAAAAAATTGATAAGTGCTCTTAAATAATCAATTTTTTTTTTTCAAAAAACGTTAAAAAGTTTAAAATCTCCAGTATACGTAAAAAGAAATTATATGTCTAGAGTTCTAGAGTTAGTATTTTGAACTTAATTGGCAAAATTACCAATCTCTTTAAACCAAATTGAATAGCAAAATTATTGTGCAAAAACTATTGAACGGATTTAATCAAAATTTGGCATTGTGTTTTATTATAGCACAATGTTTTATCTAGCCGATTACAGAGGTCCTTAGAAAAATCTAAAGATCTAAAAATCCATGCAAAAACCACATTTTTTTTGCCTTGTTTTTTTGTTTATTGCTATTTTAAGTTTTATGACAAAAGATCACAAATAATAGCAAAAAGATCTTAGAATCTTTTTAATTTTTTCTATTTTATATTTTATTTAAGTTAATCTTAATAACGGTAGCAGACTTGCCAGCAAAACGTAGATAATGGCCTAAGTTTTTTGGGTTCTTTTTTAGTTTTTTTTTTCTTTTCTCCGTTTCAGGGGATATGTCAGTTTATAGGGTTCAATAGGACTGAGCACACTCAGTCGTTATACCTCGGGACCAAGACCAAAGCGGTCCCATTGTATAAAAACTTTACTAGCGAGTAAAACCAAGAAGGACCTAATTAAAATAACCCTTTTTACCGCGCACGTTTTAAAAGAAAATATCTTGAAAACCGGTAAGTTTATAAAGTTAATCCAACAGTACTTTTTTATGTAGAACTAGGCAGAGAATAAATACCATGTACGAAATTACTAAAAATGTTAATTCCAAAAAGTTATGGCGAAAAATAGATCCCCGATTTAAAAATAAACGTAAAATCCCAATTCTGAAAATTTTTCTCTCACACTCTGTATTTTAAAAATTAGGCCGTTTGAAACTATGATTATATTACGTTTGTCTTATTTTGGGCTAAGGAATCTCCAGTTTGCCGATGTCCCATGTTTTCCGAAGTACACTGTATAATAAGTTTTAGTTTTTTTCTAATTAATTGTATATACAATTGGTACTAATAAATATGTTTGCTGCTGTAATAGAAATGTTTAAATATAATGCTTACGGATATTAATAATCCCATCCTGGAGTTAGGTTTTTTCTTCTTCGGATAAAATTTGTGAGCTAGAGCGACCAAGTTGTCATCGTAACCAAATACTAATTCATCTGCAGTGATACTAATAAAGGGTTTAATAGATCCCATGCTTAACATAACTGAAATTGCCTTTTGCACGAACCATCCTAAATTATTAGATTGTGATGAAAGCGTCTAAAAAATAACAGAAAATTACTATTAAAAAAAAGGATAAAAATTTTATGCATTTTTTTTAATGACACATATTTTGGTTAACAATTTAAAATATTTGTGTACTACTACTTTACCATCCATAAACTTCGAAGATTTTTTTTTATATCTTTTTAGAAAAAAACCGAAATATTACTGTAATACTCTACTATAGGCTTGTTTTCTCATTTAAAATGAAAACGTTTAATAGTTGTAGAAACCTGACAAGAAAAAAAAATTGAGAAAAATTTGTGATTAGAAAATTTGTTGTCAACAAAAACTTTTTGTAGTTATAATTGTGTTATCTTTTTTCCTGATTTATAATTTTGTTATATTAATCGGAAATGGATTTCATATTTGAATTGACAAAGAAGAGAACATGGAACGGCAATATGAAATCCCAGTTCAAAGACAATTACTAAGAAGCAATCTTGGCACATTAAGTTTACCTAACAAGGAATTTATTAAAGTATTCAGGCTTAACAAAAAAGGGTTCCTGAATCTTTTATTCCAGTTAGCACCACATTTGTCTAATGGGCAGCTTAGTACAAAATTATCTATGGAAACATCGATTTTTTTAATTTCCTTTTACTTTAAACCTTTCTCAAGTTAATAAGTGTCGTTCACAAACTGCATAAAAGGAAAATTCAACCAAAAAATATCAAACGCCAAAAATAAAAATGACAATACGCGGGGGAAAAACTCATATGCAAATATTACGGTAATAGGAAAAGTCGGAAAGACCCAAAAAGGTCTGTCTATCTCGACGGTTCCGTTTTCTAGATCGGCAACTGCAACAACTGTCGAAAAAACTTTATAGTGCTTGAAATGGAAAGAAAAATTGTTAAGAAGTTTTCTTTCTATCAGTTACATAAGTCCGCTGAAGAAGCCGTTTATTGCACGATCACTCGCCAGCCAAGACAAATAAACCACCGTGGGCTTGCGCGTGATTTTACAAAAACCGTTTCTTTTTTGTGGGGTTGAGATAAATCTATTGTCAGCGAAACTAAGGATGGGGCTGATCGTGAAAGAGGTAGAAGACTTAATGAAAAAAGAAATAAGCTGGTGCTGGTCCCAAACCATGGGTTACCCCGGCATTAACTTGATGAAAGCTGGAAGAGTGACCATCTACAATAACTAATATACGTCCATTAAAAAGAAAACTGGAAAGCCAAGAACCAAGATGAGGTGGAAGACCGTAGGAAGAACTTTTGTTAAACGTAGGATTCTCCAAGAAATTCAAACTACTTGTTGAAATAATGTGACACAAATAATAGATATTTTGTAGATCTTGTAAACACTTTAAAAAAACCTGTAATTGTCAGATTAATCTTAAACCAGGACGCGTAGAAAAATGTTTGTTGAATCACGGAAGACAATGTTCCAACGATTTGCTCATTCTTGGGTTGACATTTTCTTCTGCGTTGGGAAACTACGTGCTAAATATTAAAGCTTTTGAATGCAGTAGCATTTGTTGCGAGAAATTTTCTCATTCTAAGGGGCACTTTCTACTATAAAAATTAATTTTAGATGATCTGTTTCCTTAATTTATTATTTTATTGTAATACATTAAAAGTATGATTTTGCCTTAGGTGTATTTTTATATACGTTGGCCCATATGTGCCGTCTTTTTGGTTAGTTCTGGTTACTACTAACTTAGTTTGACAAAACCTGGAAAGGTTAAAAATGTATAAATAGAAAAAAGCTTTTATAGGTGGATAAGAAAAAGTTGTTACAGTTGGTTGTTTTTTGTCTATAATTATAAAAAATAATAATAAATAATGAAAAAGATCACCATAAACAAGAAAGTGGCTATCCACATAAAAAAAAACAGGAAATAGGGTACACACAAGTTTCCTATTAATAAAGAGAAAACCACTGGAATCGATTTAGGAATGTTTGTTTAATAGGTATTTATGGATTATTAATGTTTAAGATATTTTTTTTTAATTTACCAAATAGTTTTATGTTTTTATTTATTAATGTATTTTAAATATCAAATTCTAAAAGTAAATTTAAATTTTAAAACAAATTAAACCAATGAGAAACTTATTTGATTTATTAGAAACTAGAGGTTCTTAGGTTGCACACAAAAAGTTTAAATGTTTGGTACAATTATAGCAATTATTTTTAAACCAATCCTCGTATATGTGAGACAGCTCTTAAGGTGCAAAATTAAAATTTATTTTAATATGTTAAGTATATGTTTAAATCATATTTTTGGCAAACTTATGCCCGTTTTATTAAACAATTTATAAACTGAGAGGTGTTACTTCTTTAACCACTGGCACAATTATAAAGAAAAGTAAATAGAAAAAAATTTGGTTCAAAAAATTCTAACTAAAAATATATTTACGCAATTAAGCAAGACATAGATTAAGTTGCTAATATAAGGAATTAGTAAGATTAAAAAACCACCTAAACTTTGATACTTCCTTTTGCCTGTAGTATCTAATAAACAATTTAAATTATGCGGTAAAATATTCGCAAAACTGCTTTGCTTGACAAATTTATGTATTTTTTTAAGAAATGGGCATAAAAATGATATAAATGTATTTTTTATGATCAATATTTTTAAGTAAAGGGATTCCCGTTCCACGTCAAAAGTTTTACGTAAACAAGTGTTAGTTTAAATTTTTGGCATCATTAGTCTCTGTTTCCTTTATAGTCAAAACCCGTATTAAAATATATAAAAATTATAAATTTATCATGCTATAAGCAAACCTAATAACTTTTATTAATATTACATAAATCATTGCTATCAGAACAATCTATAGGGAGTATACAAAATTCCTGTTTATTTATTTAACCCCAATTTAGTGTATTATATGAGAGGCTTATTTATTTCTTCATAGAGCAAGTCCTATTTTTCTTATATCAAAATAAAAAGTACAAGAAAGTAAAAAATCAAAAAAAAATTGTGGGGACTTAACTAGAGAAATTTATATACCTAAAGCAAAATCTTAATAACTGTTGTATGCAAACTAAACATATGTATTTAAATAGTTTTGCTTTTAGTTTTTTACTTACAAGTAATGGAATGTTTGGTACTGTGATTTTCAGGTGTTGATCTACACTTAACTCAGGTACGAATCTTAGGATCTTTTTGTGTTGATAAGATACTGTTCCATTGTCATGGAATTTCACGTTAACTTTCTCCATGTCTTCTCTAAAAAGAAAAAAAAAACAAAATATTATTTAAAGTTGTTGTGCTTTTGGTTTGGAAAAGGCAATTTTTGTAAATTTAAAAATTTACTTTTTAAGCACTTAAAAGTTTTATAAGTTATATTTACAGCGATAAAATATTTTAAAAAATATAAAAATTCATGTAGGACTTAATTTAACAATCAAAAGTAAGGTTAATAGTTCTGTCCACAATTTATGTTTTACTCTTTTTTGCTTTGGCAAATATTTCACTGTTCTGTTGGTAATAATAAAAAAACTGTGTGTATTTATTAAAAAAAAAGAGAATTAATTAATACAGACAGGTCTAACTTTAAATCTCAGTAGTTTAGGAGGCTGAGATCTTTAAAGGGGAACTTGGCCCCTCTTTTACGTAAATGTTTTTGGTGAAATCTTCTATTTTTGGGGCCTTGGTACCTTGATATGTAGGTAGAACCTAACCTTAACACTAAATTTAAAGTCGAAAATTACTCATTTTAATGTCCCTTTAATCGCATCTGCTTTGGGATCAGAACGATAAAATGTAGCAATTTTATTTAATGGGTAAATAAAATCCTGTCTACATTTTAAATTTTAAAACAATTTTGACCTCAGAATATCAGGATGACTCACATTGCAACATTCTTAAATACTCCTCAAATATATGGTATTACCGCCCCCGTTTCAGGGCATTCAGAGTAAAACTGTGCACTTTTTAGAATTTTTTCTTTACTTGTGTCTTGAAATCCACTTACACACCAAATTTCAAATTTCTACTTTCTCAAAAAGAGCCCCATAATTTTGATGAGTCAATGAGTAAGTGAGTGAGTCAGTCAGTTAGTAGTAAGTTGGGAGATTTTAAAAATCGAAATCTTGGAAACTAATTGACATAACTTTTTCAATTTTTTAACAGGTAATTAGAATACTTTTGTGACTAAATCATACACACACCAACACCCATACCAAAGCTTACACCTTCATGTGTAACGGTAATAAAGTTATGATAGGGGGAAAATACACTAAAACTTTTCTTGTAATATGCACACTGAGAGCATCAAGCCGGAACTTGACCTGGTGCACTATTGTGCGCCTATATCAAATTTAGACCTACATACAGGGTTTCCATAGCAAACTACCTATTTTAACAGCTTAACAAAATCCATAAAACCTAAAAGAACAAACCTTTTATTTTACTTATTTCGACTTATTCTAACTTTTAAACATTACATATTTAAGTGACCGCGATCAAACCATGAAGAAAAACCTGATCTATTGGCCCCACTTCTTTAACAATTCGAACTTTCAGTTTTTGGATATTTTCTGAACAAGTTACAAAAATCTGCGCCTTTTAATAGCCACACGAAAAAAAGGGGACCTCAAATACCAATTTAAATTCCCAAATCGTGCAATGCGTCGCCCATTAAACATTTTCAACAGAACTTTAGCAGTATGTGATGTTGTTCCATCTTGCTGGAAAGATAACGTATTGTTTAGTAATCACCTTCTTTCCAAATCAGGAATACAAATCGTCTTTGGCATATTTACGTACACACGGCCATCACTGTTAGAAAGTGGTTATTTCCAATTTTAAAAAAAATGGACCAATAATACCAAATGGTCCTACTGCAGACCAACCTTTGGGATTATAGAGATTATTTGTAATGTTTCTGATAATTTTTGGTGGACCAGTAATTCAAATTCTGTTTATTAACCATCCATCATTGTTAGAAAACTGTTATCTTTGCGTCGTTAAAAAAATATGGACCAATAATACCAAATGATCCTACTGCACATCAACCTTTGGGATTGAGTATTGTTATGTTTTTTTGACAATTTTCGTTTGACCAGTACTTCAAATTTTGTTTATTAACCATGCCATTCAAGTAAAAATTTGCCTCGTCACTCATTAAAAGATTGTGGATGTCTGCTTGATGCAAAATTTGCCAGTTTTACTTCTACTTTATTCTTAGTTTTATGCATTTACGCAAGAAAACTCAATTGTTAAACTAAATAATCCATTAGACATTAAACTAAACATTAAGTAATGTTTTATTAAGTTCTTGTTTGGTTACTCGCCTGAAAGTTTTAAAAAATTCCAACAAAAAGTCATGTAATAAAAAAGCTCTTAAAATTTTCCTAACTTTAGACCAAACTTCTTACAAATTAATTTTTAATTTCTATTTTATATTTCATTAAAAGGAAACGTAGATAAGTATTTTAAAATTGTTGGTTTTTTAGGAGGGTGGGGGTATCTCTTGTTTTTGTTTTAGTCGTTGTGCCAGTTCGTAAAGGTTAATAAGACTGAGGCACCAGAACTGAAGTGGTCTCATTCTTAAGAAATTTTTCAGGCGAATAACCCAACAAAAACTTTTTAAAACATGAATCGTCCACAAAAGTAAAGAACAAATTCATTAAATTATGTGTCAAAATCCAATGATGATTTATCAGAAAAATTGCAAAAATCAATTTTATCCTAGTTTTTTGAGAGGCGCCTACTCGGTGAATAACTTGTTGATTAAAATCTCAAAGGCCATAGAAGTCAATAATTTAGAAAAAAACGTACTGACATATCTAATATAGAATTTATTTTAATATCAAAATAAATAGCTAGTCTATTATGGGTAACCTGTATATAAGCCGGATGTTGTTATCGGAAAATACAGCCCAATCATGATCACCCGGTATATTGCATCACCATAATTTTTGTCATTAATATTTTTTACAATAAAAAACTTTTAGATAAAGTCCGATACTATTAATTCACAATTGACGATGATCAATTAGCATGGACATTAATAATTTAAAGTTAATATTTGTTAGAAAATTACCAAGAAATAAAAGTAATAAAAAATGTCAATAACAAACATAATTGAGCCTAATGCAAAGGTTTAATTAAACCTGTTGATGTTGTCGTATGTTAATATTGTAGCCTAAATTGTCAACAAGTTGAGCCTTGTCATCGTAAATATTAGTTTTCATAAATATAATCCTTAACCAGGGTTATCAGATAAAGATCAAACGCTGTAAGAACAACACCGATACGTCACGGTCTCATATGGCAAACCCGTATAAAACCGTGACGTATCGTTTA
>JAHBCN010020344.1:0-15258 GCA_019359885.1 Listronotus oregonensis
AGAATTTTATTCTATGAAAAACATAACTGGGGAACTGTTTGTTGGGACAAAAATACGCTTAAATTTCCCCGTTTACAGAGAAATGCATCTTATGATACAGTAGTGATGATAAATATATAAAATATATTAAGACAGTTTTAAACTTTTGGGCAGAAAATAAACGAAAACAATTACCTAACCTACTTTTTTATTTTTGGCCTTTTTTTTTGAATAACAGTTTCACTAACGGTTTTATATCAAAAAAAAATTTATTACCCAATTTAAAGAAAATAACATAAAGGACTTGGTTGAAAAGTACGAATAAAAAATAATTCACTTTTTACAATATTATTTATTAACGCAAAAAGCAAGTTAGTTTATGGCACACACTGGATAAGTGCACCTAAATCCAATAAATAAACTGTTTAGAAAAAAAGAAATATGTTTACATATCATACAATAATTTTATTGATAAAGTGCAGCAAAGTTAGTATGGTTGTAGTCTGACGGAAGATCATGAGCGTAGGCTATGTCGGTGTGTGGTTAAAATTCACGTCAAACTTAGGGGTTCTCTAAAACATCACTCACTCTGCCTATTTTTAGACTTGATAAAGCTTATAAACTGTTCTAAAGGTAAAAAAAACTAAGAAAAAAGGTTAAAATTAACAATGTTACATTATAAATATTAGATATCCCTCTTAAAAAAAGAAAATAGAAAATAAATTTCGTTTTTTTATTTTGCTCGTTGATGAATAAGTAAATAACAATTTCATTATTATTCAAAAATTTGAGTTGGCATAAAATCCTTTATAATTATTGATTTTTTTTATTAAAATTTTAAATATTATATGATTATAAAAGAAACAACCTTTAATATCCAAATATTTAGATGATAAGTATTCAGGCCTCTAGCAATGTTCCTTGTTGAAAGACTTAAAGAAATAATAGGATGAAATTAATGTTAAACTATTCAATAATAAAATCGTACTCTTATTGTCGTTATTTTTAATTAATTTACGTTTGGGTGGTATCTCAACCGTTATTAAGTAATCTTTTAAAATCTGAAAGTATGAACATTACAGCAGCTAGGCCTAAATGGCCCGTTTTGCTAATTCCTAAAGAACCCCTAACTCAGTATGTCACCCATCCACCTTTTAAAGTAGGGGACGATGTCCCCCGGGGTATGTCCTTAACGTCGGAGGAAAGCCATCTCGCAGCATAGATCATTCTTGGACGAGTGCAGAGCAGTTAAAAAGGAAGTCTTCACCATCTCATCTTCTTGTTCACAGCCTCACAAAGGTTTTCAATACCTTCAAAGATTATTTTTGTAATTAACAATGTTTTTAAACATAGGTTATACGAAGGTTCGCCCTACTTAGGATAGTTCAGTAACTCCCTGGTAAAGTTACAGTTTACTATTTCCCCCATCCGATTTTTGTGAACTGCTGATAAGAGTGTCTTTTATTAGGTCCCTCATCGTTGACCCTGTCAGACACCAAAGGTTCGGGTCAAAGGTTTGGTCCCAGCAGCTTTGCCAAAAACTTTTCAGCGATGCGGTTTCCTTTGGAGTAAGCGTGCCCTTTTGGTTTCCCTTTGAAAACCATAGTCCTGCTCGAACATCCACAAGAGCAGGGGAATTCTAGTACTAGAAGGGGTGTGCGTAGTCTCTTAGGGCTAGAATTGTCTCTCTCAACCTGTATGGATAAGCACAATTAATTAGTCATGTTTCTAAGTAATTTTTGGTATGGTTATTCCTGTAGCTCGGTTTGGCGCACACTTGCCAACTCACCCATAGCCCATTTAATGTATAGGTTAAGAGATCTTCAAAAAATTTTACATCCCGTACAAGTGATAACTAAAAACTATTTTTAAAGGCTACAACTTATATGCTATCCGTTGTTCATCAAAGGGCTTTCTAAAATTTTTAAACGGCTCCTGATATAAATGACTATACTGGGCTTGCTAAATACATTTTGGTTGTTTAAAATTATTACAGCTTATTCATTTTTTTTTCTTTCAGTGGGTTTTGACCATGCAGTGGTTTTGATCTGCGTGATTGCCCCCCCTTGATCCATATGTTTTTTGGCCGAAAGAAAAAAATATAAATGTACCGGAAAAAAAAAAAATATGAAGGAGCTGTAATAATTTTATCGACCAAAAAGTATTAAAAACCTAATAACATTTCGAACATCCGGCAGCCGTTGCTAAACTTTTTAAAACTTCCATAAGCAACAATAGTAGGTTTTAAGAATGGTTTTCTTTGTAGCACTAGTTAACGATTATTATATAAATAGTAGGTTTTAAGAATGGTTTTCTTTGTAGCAGTAGTTAAGCCGTTGCTAAGATATAATTTTATTTTTTAGAAAATGACATGGTGAATCACATCTTAGAATATTAACACGTTACTAGGGAACACTTTCATATGTTTAATATTTTTAAATTTTTTTAAACTGTGTTCTCATAACAAAGATACTAAAATACGCAATATTTTTTATAAACTTCCTATTTAAACCACCGAAACTAGTTTGATAGATTTTTAGACGTCCTATTAAGGGAAAATTATCGCTTTGTAGCAGAACGTTAATAAAAAATCGTTTATTATTAAAAAGGACCCTTAATATACTTCCAGAAAAAGCTGTGCGATATAAAATATTCACAGTTCCATTTTCACCGTTATAGGGCTGTCGGGAATATAATGATTCTATTCGACTTCGGTGCGAAATAATTAAATTTTCAATTGTAATGATAACTAAATTTTCAATGAGTTTAATTAAATACGATATAAATTGAAATTGAATTTTTACTTAAATATAAATTTAAATTGATCTTGTTTTAAAGGGGGTTTAATAAAACTTTTAGCTGTTTTTTTTAAACTAAATTTAATATGTGGGATTATAAACGTGGAAAACATGTTAACGAGGAAAAGCGTAGTTCAGTGACTTGTCAAGGGCGGGGTTTTTTTGTCGGTTTGGCAGACAACAGTTTTTTTTACAAGTGCAACGAGAAAAGGCTTTGGGTTAAGTAAATATTAAATATCATTTCTTTATTAAAATCTATTAAATTTAATATTGTTAATAATTAACTGCGATATAAATTGAAATTAAATTGTTAGTTAAATATAAATTTAAATTAATTTAATTTTTAGCTGTTTTTATTTACTTAATTTGATATGTGGAAATATAAACGTGCAAAACATGTTAAATGAGAAAACTGGAGTTAAGTGACTAGTCAAGTGCTGAGATTTTTTTTGTCAGTTTGACAGTCAACAGTTTTTTTACTAGTGCAATGAGAAAAGGCTTTGGGTTAAGTAAATATTAAATATTTTTTCTGTATTAATATCTTTTAATTTTAATATTGTTAATGATAAAGAAGTATATTTTAAATTTGTAATGAATTTACCAGATCCGCTGGTACTGTGGGAAATAAAGAACGAAATGTACAATTCGTATATAGGTTTGGTAGACCAAATCACAGTGAAATATAAATGTTCTTAAGATAAAGGTCGTAAGGTAATATTTATTGAAGTATAAAAGCAGTGGTCTTTCTTTATATATCGGTATACTGGAAGAAAAAAAACTAAAAGAAAATAGTTTTGGAAAAATAGCCAACAATGAAAATATTTTTAGTTTAAGTAAAAATTAAGTATTTATTTAAAAAAAAATACACCAAATAGAGAATGGTTAATAGTTTTAAAAGCATAATATGTTTTTAAAATATTTTATTTTAAGCTAGAAAAACAAATTTTTTATGTATATTTTGCTTACGTCACTTTTTCTTTTGAAGTTACGTTTATTGATAAAGAAACGGTAATTTTTTTTACAAAAATGTCTATATAAATACTGCAGTGAATCACATAATTAAAAATATGACGCTTTTTGGGTGGAAATAGAACTGCAGTGAACACAAAAAAAAATACCAGGGTATTTTCTGCCATATTTTATATCCGATTTTTTGCATATAACACAAAAATTGCATTTCTGGATTTCACGCAAAAGTCATCCATCTATTTTTCCGTAAGTAGCATTGCTTTTTCGATTTGCCTTTCTCAGAAGTTCTGTCGGTCGTCAGTACGGTGTTACCAAATTTTTGGGTAAGAAAACAGTCCATTTATATTTTGTTGGTAAGTCTACACGTAAATATCAATGATGCTTTTTAATCCGAAAAATAAGTTCTTTTAAACTTTAATCAGTTGCCACTAAATAAATGCTGCAGTTGCTGACATAAAATTAATTATTTTAAAAATTATTCTAAATAATTTTTATGCCAACGCAACGGATTTAATTCAAACCTGGATGACTAATTTATGGGCTGTCTTTCAATTATTATTTTTTGGCTTTGACTCCCCAAATTTTTTGACCTAAACACAACTACTAAGAAAAACTGTATTTAAAAGTAATGCCAAAAATACTAGAAATTTGTAATCAAGGAAAAAGTTTTGATCCCAAAAACACTATAAACACTAAAACAACAGGCTTGTTTAAATTTCTATTTAGTTCGCACTGTTTAGGTTAAGACCTTTAATCTGATAATGTAACTATTAATTTGATTAATGATTATGACATGAGATTTAATTAAAGTTCTAAAATCTTAATCTAAACTAGTCGTTTGTGGGGTTGGTATCTAAGCTTCCTTATCATTCTCAGTGTTTCTTGATGATAAGGGTCGACTAATTTCCTGTATTTGTGAGCTGGGCTGAGCGTGTTTAAAAGTAAAGAGATTGTTAAATAAAATATCATACTTCATAAGGTTCAATAAAATACACACAAATATATATATATATATATATATATATATATATATATATATATATATATATATATATATATATATATATATATATATATATATATATATATATATATATATATATATATATATATATTTTATATATATATATATATATATATATATATATAATATATATATATATATATATATATATATTATATATATATATATATATATATATATATATATATATATATATATATATATAATATTATTTTGCATTTTAATCTGTATACTCCGCATGTCTTCCAAAATTCTCAACATTTTTAATTTCGTCAAATAAAGATCTGTTTGTCTTATTACTGATTAAACCCAACGCCACTGCCAACGACTAGCAGAAGGTAATCTGGCATTTTTTCCAGTTATTTTCACATTTTTTTTGAGAAACCAGCTAGTATAAAGCCTTTTCTAGAGGATCCCCTCAGAACAATATTAAGTTTTACGTTCACGTATCTCTTTGCAGTTCATTTGGATAGGCCCTAAATTTTAAACTTTCTTCTTTCTTTTATTTCAAAAGTATTATCTAGACGTGTTATTTAACTACCCCTTATTTTCCGGAAAGCACTAACGGTTTGTTAGTGTAGGGTTGTTCAACGAAGACTGAAAATGGCTATATTGGTGCTTTTATTCATTTAAAAAAAGATATGAAATGGCCATCTTGCATATTTCTAAAATCCTAAAAAATATTTAAGAATGAGTTAAAAAAATTAAAACAGATACGGCATACAATTAACATTATTTTTAAAGCGATTTCTTATTAATTGGTTCTTTCTGGAAAGCGTCTTATTCCTTCGATACCTTTTAATAAAAAGTATTTCGTATTTGTTTTAGGTAATAACAAAATTAATTTGTTTTATTTTTAAAATTTGCGACTTAAGTTGCAGAATAGAAAAAGGTAAAAATAAAGAGCTGAACTGCCAAGACAAAACAAGTCAAAACAAAAACCTTTTTATTGAGATGTAATTAAAAAAATGAAAGCTTTAAAAGAGAAACCAGGAAATGGGGTGGCTCATTAAGAAAATGTTAATTTTATATTATATCTCTTTTGTTTTAATGTAAATATTTTTTACATTCAGATTGTCTGAAAAAAAAATAGACAAGATGCTGTTACATTTTTTAAATTGAAGGAAATCCACAGATATGGGCTTGTACATAGTGTACATCTCTTGTACCTAATTTAATTAATACTTTGAAACCAAAAACTAAAGATTTTTCAGGTATAAATTTAAAAAGATATTCAGTAGCAGCAGCAAAATAACGTTTAAGTGGGAAAGAAATTCCTACTTCATCGTTTTTCTAGATCCGTTTAAGTTCGAGATCCCAATACTTGTATCACCAGTTTGAGATACACTTTATAAGGCAGTATGACTGTGACGCAAAACAGCAGTAGGTGTATATCTAAAAAGTACTTTTCTGTAATAATGATTTTGATCCAGTAATTAAATGACAATTAAAAGTTTGGAAAAGCAAATTTGTGTAAATTTAGCTGTTTTTTCCATCAAAAACATTTTTGTTAAATAAGGATCAAGTTTCCATCCAAAAATACCGTCCTTTTAAAGTATTAAGATCTAAAATTAAACAAGGTTCCTTTTTGACTTGGCAAGTGTTTTATTAATCTGTCTGTATTAATGGGAAAAAACTGTCTGCAATAATAAAAAAAGAACATCCTAAATACAGACAGATCAACCAAAAAATTTGAAATTTTTGAAAATTGAAAAAAAATTAATGAATGAAAAAAACGGGTTTTATACCTTTTTTTAGTAACCTAGCTCTGTTCGTAGAACCTAATTCCTAAATATAAAGTACAAAAATTGCTCATTTAAATGTACCTACCCTAAATCAATCGTGGTTTAGGCCTGCTAGGTAAAAGCAATTTTTGTTTAGTAAAAAAATCCCTCAAAAAATCCTGACTGAATTTTTAAAAAATTATGGCCTTTTAAAACTCTGGTTCAATTAGATTGCAAACTTATAAAAAAAACTAAATATACGATATAACCATCTCTGCTTCAGGGCGGCCCGAATAAAAATGTGCAGAATTTTTTTTAGCATGTATCCTAATTTCAACTAACATACCACATTTCAAGTTTCTACTCCATCGGAAAGCGCTCTATAATTTTAATAAGTAAATAAGCCAGTCAGTCAGTTAGTCAGTGGTAAAATGGGCGATTTTCAAAATCAATTATATTAGAAACCACATGATATAACTTTCTTAATTTTTTTGGGATTATAAGAATATTTGTGTGAATTTACAAACCAAATCTCATACCTTTACGAAAAACGAAAACAAAGTTATGATAGGGGGAAACATACGCTGCAATGTTTCGTATAATGTTTACACAGAGTGTGTATATTACACAAGGTTCGGCCTGAAGCACTACCGTGCGCCTGAGTATGTAGAATCGAGAGGTACTCTAAAACGCATATAAAATGTATTTATTTATATTTAAACCAACAAAAATTGGTCATAAATCTCTAAATTAGGACGGTAGCAAAAAAATCCATAAAATATCCTAAGTAAAAAATCCATATACCCAGGTCCCCATAAAACATTTCTTTGGCCGGGCTTTTCTGAGAATATTCAAGAACCATTCTTTATGTTCAATGAGCTTATCGAAAAATTACCTGAATAAAGGCATTTTTTAAAACAAAGCAATTTGTCCCTAAAAAATATTTTCTTAGAGGGTTATCAATATTAGAACATTTGTTTTTGGATTTTTTTTTTTTAAATAAATAACTTAATCTATATTTAAAAATTATAAACTTCATCAAGTCCTAGGTCTTCCTGGATTGTTCCTAGTACCGATGCTGCATTACCCCGTTGCACAGCTAAACCAATTCTTTGGATAATGAAACTTCGAGATTTTTGCATTGTATTTTTGCAAATTTCATTAATAAAACCCTTAGCCTCATCACCCAAAGGACCAAAAGTTTCAACAGCAAAGGAATGAAGATAAAGCGTTCTTCAAGCTCTTTATATTTTAGATGTTTTTATTCTCGGCAATACGAGCAGCCGCACCTACAAAATTAGAAGTTTTGTCCAGATAGGATTTTGCAAGTGTATGGCTGCAAGTAGCGTCCCAAAGTAATTGTTTTCCATATTTCCAGGGAATTAAGTTCATTCCATCTACCCGTTTTTCATCGCTTCTGCAAACTCCAAGAGGCTCTAACACAGAAGGATTTTCAGCTAAAATCAGAGCTCTTTTGATAATGTCATTTATCTGACTGTGTCTAGAAGAACGCCCTGCGCTTTTTGCAGCTTAACCCATGTAGCCCATAAATATCAGCATTTTCGCCGCAAATGCAGGTGTGCTCTCCACACAGGCAGACCAAGTCTGAGAGCGATGGAAATATGGAATGTTTTGTTATCTAACAAATTTCCCAAGGACGAAGATGGAAGTGCGTTAATCCAAGCATTACTTTCAGGGGCCTGAAGAGCAAGTAGACGTGCCTTATCTTCCCTTGTCTGGCACATGTTTGTAATATATTTGTGACGAGCTTGGCAAATTAAAAAGTCAAAATCTTTCTGTCTTTTTGGTAATACTTGTGGTTGATTTTGAAGATTGCAAACAGATAACCATCTTACAAAACAATTGCTAAAATCATTATCTACTGTCGCAAGAATATAGGAAGGTAAAATTTTGGAAAGTAAACCTGACACGTCATTGATTGAACCTAAAAAGGCAGAAATAGACAGGGTGGATGTATCTCTTATTCCAAGACCTCCAAATTTTACTGGAAGAAAGCACAGTAACCAAGAATTTAATTTAATATACAATTTGTTATGTCTTGAACTAAACTTTGTAATACATTATCAAAATTACAAAGTAATTCTGGAGATTTCCAACAAGGTGAACATCTTAACAAATAAGACATTCGAGGTATGGCAAAGGAATATTTTAGTAAATAATAGGAAATATGTGAGTCTATAAATTTTAATTTGGTACTAAGAGATTTTAAAAATTCTGTCTTTTATTAATTGAGTATTCAATTTCATTTGACGAAAAAGCACTTCCTAATTAATTAAAATTTGAAATGGGAATTACTGACAGATTTGGAACAACACTTAAAAAATTTGATAGTATATTGGAATGATCTTTAGATAAAACAGTTAATTCACCTTATCAAAATTTAAATTTAAACCCAAATCTTTACTTCCTCTGATTATTTTATGAAAATTATCTAAAACCGATTTTGGGTTTCCAGCAAGTGTACCGTCATCTAGATACCAAAGATTTATTTCTGTATTTAATGATAAAATAAGTGGATGAATTGCTAAACTAAAAGAGCTGGTCCAAGAGGATCTCCTTGTTGGACACCTCTTTGAAAAAAATATGTTGATCACCGTAAGAAAGTAAACTCGGATTATCATAACATTGGGCTATAAATGGTAAAAATTCTGGGAGATATTCGCTTACTCGTGATAAAATTGTTTTTCTATTAACCATATTAAAAGCGTTTTGATAATCTATTTTTAAAATAACTTTATCTGATTCGTGAGGATAAAGAAGAAAACGACGTATTGCATGTATTGCTGCTTCTCTCCGCATTTTGTTCCAAAGCCAAGTTGATATGGGCGAAAAAAGTTTTCCTAGCTTTTCATAAATACGAGAGCAAATTACCTTAAAGCTAAACGTCGGAAACATATTCCTACTGCAATTGGTCGAATACCTCCATCTTTTTTATTAAAAGCATATAGGTTTGCTCCATAAAAAATTTACAAATATCTTTTGGAACTGAACCTTGAAATAAATGAGTTATAAAAGACTTAATTGACGACAGTAATTTAAAAGAATGGTTACCATGCTCGTCACTTACCAAGTCCTTAAGATGTCTTGGTCTTAATGAATCTATACCACCAGAAGACCCAGGACAAAATGAAGAAATAGCACTTTTAATTTCATTTTCAGATAAATTAAAATTAAAATCAATATTTTTAAAGGAATAATCGACATCATTATCTTGTTCGGATACTGGATGTTTCTTTTTCAGTTTTTCAAAGGTCTCTTCATTTCTAGGTGGATGGATTTTTTAGTGTTTAAAATGCATCAGTAATAATTATTTTAACCTGGACAAAAATTTCCGAACGTACTTCTAACGGCATTGAAAGTTTGGTTGTGTAAATAATGAGGCTTGTCAGCTACCGAAAATTTTATGACTGGTTTTTTCTTGATTTAAATATGACTAAATATACTTTATTATTGTCACTTTGTATATAAAAAATTCTAAACGTCATTAAAATTCGAGACTTACAGCCAGTTAAATTTGTGTGTTTTATATCTACGAAACTTTTCCCTTCAAAAGACATTTTAAAGCGTAAATTGCCAATCTGCATTTGCTAAATTATTATAAGCCGGTGTTACTCACTGATAAGCATTCTCTGAATATAATTCGTAGTAGGCGCTGCGAAAATATTGATTCAGTTTTTAGATGCAGAATGGAAGCCAAGTCCGGACTCCGGGTGAATGATAATACGACCACGTGACTTGTTTATCACAACATTGACAGCATCCTATTTGTGTTGGCTTTTCTCGGCAATTTTTCTTTTGCTTCGTTTGCTTTTATTTTGTATGAGGAACGTATTTTTCTTCTAAAAACTTGGTAATGGTATTTTAAACGTCTGGATGTTGGAAAAACTTATTTGAATTGAGGAAAAAGTTGAGGAATATAGTTGGCAGGTTTAAATTATATTTAACTTTTTAGTTAACGAAACGGCAACTTATTTGCTCCGGGAAAATATGTTCCTTATAAAAAAAAGTTGTAGGTTGCAAAAAGTTTGTATTAGTTTAAAAAAACACGTTTAGTTTAATATAAAAGGTGTAAATGTACTTTATACTAACTTCACCATATTTTGAAACTTAAAATGGATTATTAAACTTTTTCTAGCTCTTAAAACATTTTCGTAGTAAGAGTTTAATTTGATACTCACTTTTAGAAGTGTTTAAATTGGGACAAAGTTCCGCCTTATGCCGTTTCGTTTTTCGGAGATATTTAAGAAAAACCAAAATTTTTGGCCTTAATTTTTTTTTTAATTAAATATACTTGTCAGGGAGATTTGCCAGACAGCTTTCTATGGAAATGAGTCTTTCAAATAAAGAGGAAAAAGATGTGTTAAATCTGTACTACGAATTTGACAGAAACTGTACGAAAACCGGCTTGCATCGATTTGCATAAAAATTTGGGATTAGGATGATCTCACCCTGTACTTTATATGCTATATCATGCTCATGGGCGTTAATTATTTTTAGGGCTGTAAACTATCCCTTATAAAAAAATATATAAAAACATTGTAACCCTTAATATGGGCAAAATTTGGTTTTGATTGGTTAAATAATGATTGTTTTATGCTTTAGGATATAATATCATAATATTTCAACCCTTAAAAACCACCCTTAATAACATTGCAATTTTTATAAGTAATTAAAAAATACGAATTTAAATACAAATACAAGTAGTTTTTTAAACATCTTCATCGAGATCGATGTCATCTTCGTCTTCTTCTATAACTGGTGGACTATTGTTGCAATCTTCCCCAGAGCACCCAGAACAAGTGGGATTGCAGTATAATCCCAATTTTCTGCACCCGCATGAAACGCCGCACCCTTTCTGCATTGGCAGAAAATAATTTTCAAAAGTTCATCGGGTGCAGGCGGCTTGTTCATGCGCACGGGGTGTAAATAATCTTTTTTAAAATACCACCCCCCAATCTGTTACTCGGATGTTTTCATTTCCATGCCACTGTTGAATTTGGTACATCTTTTTGTGTGCTCGTCAAAGGCATCAACTGTGGGTAGAAAGGAAGATAGTCTGACTGCACTGTGTTTTGTTGTGGTTTTAATGAAATAAACATATTATAACGTATTACTGTCGAAAAAACCGGTTCTGTGGTATTATATATATTGAAAATGATCTATTACACTCCCAAGCTTGCTATTCGAATTTTGAAACAAAATCGTTTTATAAACATAGCTCCTTCATTTTTGGTGATAAAACGTTTTTTAAAAAATGATTTTGTAGAGTTTTTTAAGAGCTATAAGACTATGTGAATTAAATTCCGTAAGATCCCTTAATTTTTAAGTGGGGTGAGTTTAAAGGGCTCAAATAAGAGCATGTTTGCTCGTAAATAGAGGTTTAAAACAGCAATACCTCGCTAAATATTCACTTTAAAGAAAATCTATGCGCAGACAAATTTTCGTTATTAAAAAACTAAAATTTAGTACTCTATTATTTTTTTCGTATCTCCAGTATTTTCGAAGATATTTTAACGAAAAGGGTGAACAATACGAAATTGCTAAAAATCGACTTATCTTTAAGCTCCAATTTTTCTAAAATTAGGCATTTTAAATAGGTCAAACTTTTTGGATCTATAGATAATACATATATAAAAAGAATTACAGAAGGGTAAAGATCAATTTTTATTAGGAGGTAGTTATTTTCACTGATTTCTTCGTAGAAAAAAGTAGGTACCGACCTTATTTTGATCATAAGTCGCTCAATTTTTATGCTAGAAACTTTTTATTTTTGTTTGAAAGGTTAAATTGTATACCTAAAAAAACATTCTGTAAGTTTTCCTCGAAAAATGCAAAGTTTTCCCTTTATTTGGCTTTGAATATTTCAAATTATGCATTTGATCAAAAATTATAAAAAAAGAATTTTGTTTGTTTTTCTAAAAGCTACAGTTTTGATATCTACAGTTTTTTTGATTAAATGCATGTTTTTCGAATTATTCTCAAAAAACCCTCTAAAAAAGTCGATTTTTTCGTCGAAAAACTGTTACTTTTAACCGCAAATAACTCGAAAAATATTAGTTTTACGAAGAAAACGTGAAAAACATTTTTTTCTTGGAATTACTTTTTTCCATTGATTTCCATGGTTAAAATGTAATGAAGAATTTCCCCCCTCCCCCCGAGATGGCTGGCAACCACCCCCAAGGTTTTAGTGTACAGCGGCATGATATAGGAAATGATCCTTGGGCTATTTCCTACCTTCTGTGAAAATTTCAAGTAAATCCATGCTGGACGAAAATATTGCGAGCCAAAATGCTTTATTTCCTGGCATGTATTCGGAAAGGCAACAAACAAATAGGCGTTAAACGTTCACATTTTAAAAAACTATTTTAAGCAATCTTGATAATTTACGCTTTGCAAATTATAACGGATTCTGATTTCAACAAACACACGTTACTACAGCAGTCTACGAATATCTAAATGATATATTTTTGCAAAGGTAGATAGATAACTCAGAACCTATTAGGTGGTCGGCAAGGTTCTCCGACCTTACAAGTTTAAATTTGTTTTTCTGAGGCATTCTCAAAAAAGACTTTATGGGAATTAGGAATACGGTACTGTAGAAGACCTTTAAAATTTATTATGGCACAATTTAAAACCCTTAGAAGAAGAGATATTTCTAGGACAGCTAATATGTAGTTCAATTAGACGCATGCATCTATGTATCCAAAAAAAAGGTCATCATCTGTCAAGATTTTTACATTTTAATTGTTATTTTTACTTTAAAAACACTATTATTTTTTAGTATGTTTATACATCAAAGTTTAATTTTGCTGTAGATTAATCCCTTTGCAAGCGATCTAACTCATGACTAGTAAAAGCATTTTAAATTTTGTTAAATGTTTTTATTCTATAATAAAGTTTTAATATTATATCTCGCCTTTCTTTACTTAAATAACTTAATTTTACTAAAAAGAAGAACAAAAACAAAATTGCTGGAATCAAGGTCAATTAAAAAGTTATTTAATTTTCAAAAAAGTAAAACATGTTATATATTGTTGAAATCAACATAGGAGGCACAATTTACCTACGTAAAAATCCAATATAGCGCCAATAACAAAGAATAACCTTAATGATGTTGGACGACTGACGAAACGTCGGATATAAAATTTAAAAGCCTATTAAATAGCGCGAAAAAAATGACAATGTAAAAATACAAATTATTTTAAAATCTGCTTTCCAAAATTTTGGTTTTTCTTAAAAATGTCCACAAATGCTCGAAATTTTAAGAGTTCCCAAACGGCATGTTGTTAGTCACCTAAATGAGCAACTTTGTCCCATTTTAATCATTTAAATGTCCATAAATAAAAAACATTTTGTATGACATAGCCTGTATATTAGAAATCCCCGCCTACTAGCATTAAATGTTATTGCGAATTAAAAAGGTTTTTTGACATTTTTCCATATCTGCAGTCTAAACGGTCCTATCAGGATGACAGCTCTAAAATTTTAAAATTTGTAACATTTTGTAATGCGTCAGAAAATTTCTTTTTTGATTCTCTATATGCCTATGTACTTTGTTTTTTAGGTTTTTTAAAATTTAGTCACTTTCTCTCATTGTTTACGTAAATTAGTATAATTGGTATTATTAGCGAATGTGAATGTTTTATTCAAATAATATTTTCTCTACCTCTCGTATTAAAGAAAAAAAAACTTGCACAAATGAATACTACTCAATAGGATCTTTAAAGTTTTAAATTTAACGTATGTAACTTTTCCAAGGCATTCTTTATCATATTTTATCTGATTTCTTGCATATAACATAAAAGTTAAATTTTTGGACCAATATTTTTTCTTCCGGGGAAACAACATAGAAAGAGGCTTAGGGCCGAGTAACTATCTCGTTGTTAAAGTTAGCAAACTTAACAATGGGTGAAATTTAACAAAGAGGTAAAAATAAAAACTCTTGGCAACAAGGCATATCTTTAACTATTTGTCAAAAGAGGATTTAGTTCGGCATTTTGCAATAAAAATTAATTAAACATATAAAAAAATTCCAAAATGGTTACGTTGCACAGATTTTGAAAAAAATAGGTTTGGCACTCAATGTTATTTTATACATTTTCTTCAAAAAAAAGCTGTACTATAGATAGTGACCAATGCTGCAGAATTTTTTAAATTTGGTTTTTCACCATATTCTTTGTGCCCGTTACATTTTATTGATAAATTACAATTTATTGATAAATTCAGGTAATAGTAAATCCAGAGTAGACAAAATATTTGCTTTATTTTTCTGGAAAATTGCTGTTTTAATTCAATAAACAAAAAAAAATTATGGACTTTCATGTAGGCTTATCGTTTTTTCCTAAAAATTAACCTTCTTTCTTAAGGAAATCGCGTATCTATTGCTATAAAATGCCGTATTAAAAAAACATTAGGGACCCGACAAGATATATGTTAATTATCATTTGTCATTGTTAAAAAGAATAGGAGTCGGCGGTGAATTGTATATGCCACGCCGACCAATCAGCATGCAGAGGGGTATATATGAGTATAACTTTTCTCTCTCACCCTACGTGCTGATTGGTGGGCGGAGAGAAGTATATACTTTGCTCATTGTGCTTATTGGTCGGCGTATTATATACCATTTCCCGCCGAATAATTAGCACGTAGAGCGGAAAAGAAACATTGTTCTCTTATAAACCTATTTTTTATATTCTGTGCAAGGCAATTATTTTTATGTTTTTTTATATGCCTTATCGTTTTT
>JAHBCN010020345.1:0-15186 GCA_019359885.1 Listronotus oregonensis
ATTAAATTTAAAAAAATTTTTTGTGCCAAATATCTAAAATAGTTTTATTGTCTAATTTAGTTTTAAACAAAAAAACATAATGCATTAACCCCCCCTTAGAAAATTTTTAAATCGAGGCCTACCGGGAATTAAAAAGCCCCCCATGACCTCCGGCAGCGTTGAAAATCAAAATATCGTAAAACATAAAAGGAATTTTCAAGTCATTGGGGAGGGGATTGTTTTTATATGCGTCAAGCCGTTTCCTAGCGACACTTGCTTGGTTTAAGATATGTATTGGTTCTAAAATATTTATAGTTATGATGTTCTTTTATTAAATTAATTTTTCATAACTAAAAATAAGATATTAAAAATTTTACATTTTTTTGGAGTACTGGAAACCCGTATTTTTCACAGTAATGAATAAAAAGTAGAAATTATCTTTATAAAAATTAAAAATAGTCTACCAAAATTTCTGTTTCACGCTTCGTTATTGCCAAAGTCTAAGGATATTCTAATAAAGTCTGTACCAAGTAGGGGTTGCCAACTAAAATTTCAAAAACCCCAAACGGATCAAAAATATAAAAAACCCGGGGCCAGAAAAAAAAAGGAACATTATAAAAAAAAAAAAAAATTATTGATTTTAAAAAAAACCCTTATTTATTTTTTTAATAAAAAATAATAAATTTTTCAAAATAAGTTGAAAACCAATTTTTAATATTTCTACTAAATATTTTAAACCCCAAACAAATTGGATATATATATATTAATAATAAGTAACAACAAACTAAATATTAAAATATGTACTAATATAAGTATAAATAAAATATAATGTCATTTAGGAACAAAAATAGAAAAATTTGGGGTTTAGTATTTGGGGGGAAAAAAATTTATTTCCTAAAGTATTTTTTTTTCATTGCAGTTGGGGGTGGTTTTTTTTTTAACCCCATAATTATAAAATTTTGAAATTTTATAAGTTGATTTGATTTAAGCTCAGTTTAATAGGTTTTCCAGTTAGGCGATTTCGTTCATTCCCCAAGCTATCAATGAAAAAACCTTCTGACGCTTAGATGGAAAATCAGAAAACAAACTGATTTTTTAAATGTTTGAATCTTGGGGGGTTTGAATTAAAACAAACCCTTTTTTTCAATATGATTTGTCCTACGTTGAACCAAAACACTTTTGAATTTTCCCCAAATTTTCCTCAAAAAACGTCCATTTAAAATTGAGTTAAACCTAGCTCGTTACAATTTTGAAGCTCTAAAAGTAAAGGTTTTTAAAAAAAATTTTTAAGTTTTGCAAATGTTTTTTTGTTGAAAAGTCAAACTTCATTAAATAATAGAGAACATCAGAAAAAATTTTTTACTTTAATTTTATATCCATTTGAATGAGCGGGGAATTTTTTTAAATTAAAAAAAAAAACCAAAAAAATCCACTTCGTCTTTGCTAGTTTATTTAGATTTTAAAATTTTTTAAAAACCCCTCAAAACAAACAATTTTTTTGCCTCAAGTTTTTGTACTGCTTCGTAAAAAATTTTTTAAAATATTAAAGAAACTAAGATAGCATTCGTTATTTTAGTTGTGTTGTTCAGTTCGTTTTAAAAAAAATTTTTAAGAGTACGGTAGTTCTTCATTGAAAAAATATTTTTAGAGCCGGAAAAACCTTTTGACCAACCCAAACCCCCTGGGGTATAGTGAAAGCCACCAGGGGACTTTAGAACAGATTTATATTCCAAATCAACAAAATCAAAAAATTTTTGACTTTTTCCGTTTTATGAGGAGGTGACAAAAAATTTTAAAAAACAAAATTTCTACGCAAATTTGCTTTTTCTAAACCAATTTTTTACGAGTTTTAATTATGGCGGACACCTTAAATATGTTAAATTTTCGTGATCAACAAGGGTATATTGAATGATGACGCCCAAAGTTTACACTTTTATTATCGGCCCCAAAACTGGGGAAAAATTTTTTTAAAAAGACCCCAAATTCCTCAATCTTACGCTTTAAATTTAAAAACAAGATTTTTAGTCTCGCTGCGTCATCAAAAAAAACAAAAGACACAACTTTTTTCCCAAAAAGAATTAAAAAATTGGAAAAAAAGGAAAAATTTCTGGTTTCCCCGGTTAGATGATCCGTGGAAATACTAAAAAAAATATTTTCGGAGTATTTTTAAATCGGCCCTATTGAGAGGACCCAAAATTAAAGGCTATAGAGCTAGCCCCTTGTTCGTCCTAAACAATTTTTTTGCAATTTTAGAATCATTTTTTACAATAAATTAATTACAAACAGTTTAATGAATTTTGAGAGAGAAGATTACTTATGAAACCCAAAATTATTTCGGATATTACTTTTTTTTTCTTCGCTGCTTAAATAAAATTTCCAACTTGAAAAAAAGTACCATCGTTTTATTTTTGTATGTTCACAGTGGTTTTTTTTGGGTCGAAGAAGACCTGCCTTTTATTCACCAGCCCCATACCCAAAAAGAAATGACTTCTTTCAAACTCAGAAAGCTTTTTTTTTCCTTGTATTTTTCTTCCCCTTTAGCCACGAAATTCGTTTTCCCTTACCGGACTTTTTTTTTTGTTTAATTTTTTTAGATGGGGGAGGTTTAGGCTACTGCTAGCCCAACAAATTCATCGCCCTGCGATTACCTGACCCAATTTTTCAAAAAATTGGAAAGAAATAATTTTAACATCTCAAATAAAAAACTTTAAAACTTTCCCAGATAAATTTTTAAAGAATTTCTAAAAATAATTATATAAATGCCTTCTTTTCTTAAACCATTAACACAGCCACTAAAACTTTTTTTTTATAAACCTAACAGATCAGACTTGATCGGGGGAAATTTTTAGCAATTTCTCACTACCTCTTCCCGGGGAGGGCGGCAGATCAAATGAAAAAAAAATAAAAAAGGGGGGAATTTAAAAAAGAGGTCGGGCGAAACTAAAAACAGGTTTTTGCGTTCGGGGTTTCGCCAGCGCAGTAAAGCAATTTTGGATTCTTAAAAAAACATAAATATTAGTTGTTCGTTATGTTACTTCGGGAATTGCCAAAATCCGGGAAAAGGCGTCCCTTTTGGGGGATTAGAAGGACAAAGGAAAAATTAAATCTCTTAAAATCCAGGACGTCCTTCCTTCAGGACGGTTGGAACCCCCAAAAAATAAAACGGGTTCGAAAAACCCCCGTCTGCCCGATTTTTCCCCTTTAGCTCCCCCCGCGAGGGGATTTTTTGCAGTAGTCCTTCGTCCGACGGTTTTAGTAGGGGGAAAACGTTTTTTTACGTTAACACTATTAAAAAAACTATTTGGTTGAGATGGTAAGCGTAGTTTTTTTTATTGTTCTGTTGATAATTGCTGCGTTACTATACTGATTATGTGCCTTTTTTTCGATGTCCTAAGGATATGAATGTTTTTCATGCCTATGTTATAACTTAACTTTTATGCTATTTGTTTAAACATATAACAAAAAAATAATTTTTTGTGGCGGCAAAACATTAAAATTTTCAAATTAAAAATAAAAAATGTATAATACACTTTTTTTTTGTAATTTAACCTACCGTCTTTTATTTTCTTTGTACTAAAGTAATCTATTTGTCTGGAGTAGTTTAAAAAAATAAATACATAATACAAACACTATAGTCCCATTTATATTATTAATATATATCCTTAATAGAACGAGTCCTTTAAAAATATAATCAACCGGGAGTTAGACTATTCACATTGAGCGTACTGCACCGTGGCCCACCCGTGGCCGGGTCTGTTCAAGGTCAACAGCGGTATTTTTGCGACATTAGAAGAGTGAGAGGATTTTATTAGAATATCTTTAGACAAATACTTTTAAGTTTTTTGGGGGTGGTATAATAAAGAAAAAAATTTTTAAAAAAAAACATTTACGCCACTGAATGCTTTGAAATCAAAGTCTTGACCAGAAGTATAATTGCATTTTTGGACGATTAAAAACAAAAAGAACCCATTTGGGACATTGGGAACCACTGAATGCCCCATCGGAACACCTAAAGAGATATAAATTATATGAAAAAAGATGCTACCGACTGAACTGGGTTTAACAAGTAAGTATGTATATTATGTGTATGTAAAGGAGGTATTGAAATAAGAACGTCTTTATTTTCGAAAATGTTTTTTATAATCTGAGGGGGTTCCCCTTCCTTTTTTAATTTTGGGAATAAAGGTAAACGACAGGTTTCCTTGTTTTTTTTTTTTTGTACCTTCAGAAATTAAAATTTAAAAAGATATTTTTTTTTCCCCCCGAGTATGTTTTGACTTCAGGCTTTTAAATTTTAATGTTACGTTTTTGTACTATTACATTTTAGGGGGATGGCAATGTTTTCCTGCCTGGGTTTTCCCGGGGGGTTAAAAATAAGGGGTTGCAATTATAATGGTTTTTAAAAATAAATAAATTACCCAATTAATAAAAATAAATAGGATAAAAAAAATTTTTTAAAAAAATTTTAAAAAAATCATAAAATCTATTTAATAACCAAAGAAAAAAAATTTTCATAAATCGTAAATCAGCCGGAGATAAATAAAGGTTTGCCTCCCCAAACCGCACCCCCTTTTAAAAATAAATTTGCCCCAATCAAGATAGCAATTATATCGCGTATTCGTAATGAACCCAAAATTTTTGCATTTTAATTAACCATCGCATCGGCATCGGGGTTTGGGTGACGCGAAACGATTAAATTAATGTTTTTGCAAAGCAGGGATTTTTAAAATTTGGCTGTTATTTCCAGATAATATAAATACGATTTTCGAATAAATGTTTAAAAAAAATGTTATTTTAAGATTAATATATTTTTTTTAAATTTATTTTAAAAATTTTTTGGGGGGTTCCCCAAAACCGCAAAAACCAAAAGGGAAAGCCCATTCCAGTCAAGAAAACCTTTTCCGTCCCCCCTTTTTCCCGTTCGTTTTTACCGGAAAAAGAAAATAAATTATAAAATCTATAAAAAAGATCTCCATTTTTAATCTTTAGTTAAGATAAATCTATTAAAGGAACTTACCATATACAAATTTTCAAAACCGCGAGGGGTTAAAGATTTTAAAAAAAGTTTTTTCAAATTTTTTAAAAACGTGCCAGTGGATTTCAATAATTTTTGGGGGTAGTTTCGGGATAAACGTTTTCTGTTAAAAATTATCCCTCTACTTAACCAAAGTATTATAAATGACGTCATATGTACCTATCTTTGGGTTTTTTTTAATCATTAACTTACTGATAAATTAAATCCATTTTCTGATAAAAAATGTTTTGGAAGATTTTTTTTCTTCTGCAAAATTTTTAGGGGAAGGGTTTGGAAAAAAAATTTTTTAAATTCGTTTGATAATATTTTATTAATAAATAAAAAAAAGATTAATAAAAACATTAATTAAAAAATCTTGAAATTTTTTAAAAATTATTTAAACATCTTAAAAAATTAAGAACTTTATTTAAGTCTTGGGATTATTAAGATGGTTGCTTGCTTTAAAACGTTGCCAAATTTTTCCGTGTTTTCAAAAGTCTTTAAATTTCGGTTTTAAAAACCCCCTAAAAAAAACAATATTTAGGTCCGGTGAACGTGGTGGCCACGTTCGGTGCATTCGCCTCTTCCACACCTAGAATATTTAGGGTATCGTCGAACAAAGGGAAAAATGGTGGGGCCCTCATAATACCAAGTCTCTGCCGAATTATAAAAATTTTCAGAAAAATTGCAAAGGAAAAAAAGGTAAACATTTCCATTAATTTGTCGGAAAATTGGGCCCCAAAAAGGTATCAATCGACAATAGCCCAAACATTTTTTTTAAATTGATGTTGTGGGGGTAACTTTAAGGGGAAGGTTTTTTTTTGTCATAAACATTTTTTTTTGGGGTAGTTTGGTAACTCCTGATCTTTAAAGGTCGTCGCTAAATAATATTTTCTTACTAAAATTTTGAAAATAATTCTTTCGTTCGAATAAATTGACAAAATAGGACCCGGGGGGGGATCAAGACAAAAATTTTCCTGAACTTTTGGAGGGATAGGGTAAAAATTTTTTTTTTTAAATATTTACGGGGTTTTTTAAGAACCGCCAACCGAGTTTAAAAAAACAGGTTAAGGGGTATATTGTACCAACAAAACGTCATTTTATAGCCCAGACTCATCACCAAAAATTTTTAAACCCCCCATTAATTCTGGGTAATGGGTCATTTAGAAGAACATAAATTTTTAATTTTGAACCAACCCCAAAAGGCAACAGTCACCCTTTTTGGGGAACCATGGACAAAACCCCAGTAGTCTAACATTGCTTTCCGCCATATGAGAGGGGGCGTTTTAAATTTTCCCCGAGAATGCCGCATTTTATAATAAATATATTTCTATAGTGATGAAAAGCAAGACCGAAAAGACCCTTTTGGGCCTTTTAACCTGGTCTTTTTTCAACCGGGAACTTTTTTTTCTTTTTAACCCGGGTCTTGGTCTTGGTCTTGGTTTTTGCAAGAGTCTTGCTGGTCTTTTTTTTGGAGTGATAATTTAAAATAACTAATTTAAAAAAAAATATTTTTAATACTTAAAAAAAATTAAGATGGGACTATTTTTTTTATTAAAATATTAAAGTATACCTATTTCAAGCGTAAACGTACTATAAACTTTTTGATTAAAAAGCATTTTTTAAATGTAGGGGTTTATTTATTTATAATGCATTTTTTTAAATTAAGACAAATTATTTTTTATTTGGGGGAAAGAAATATTTTAGTGATAAAATTTTTTTTTTTTTTTAAAAAAAGCAAAAAAAAACAAATCTTTTATGTGGAACAAAAAAAAAATTTAATTTTAACCAGATGTAAATTTTGAAAAAATTTTTAAATTTTGGTTCCGCTTAAAAAAAAAATTATTCAGGAATCTTTTGCATAAAAACTTTTATCTTTAAGTGAGTCAAACAATTTGGGGAAAAACTTTATAAACATTCTGCATATCGATGGCCATTGCAATAAAAGTATCACAATTTACTTTTTTTTGGGGAAAAACAAAAAAAATCGTGGCATTTGTGCTGTCTTTTTTTTCCAAATTTTTTGGTAAATTGAAATGATGGCACAGATTTGGTTTTATTAAATTTTAGTTTTTTGTATTTTTTGTAATATACAGATACGTTTATTACTTTTTTTTTAATGTTTTTTACAGAAAAGTTCTTTTTGTATCTAATAAAAAGTTTTTAATGTTGAATTGATAAAAATAAAATATCATCTAATTTAAAAAAAAAAACATATGTTTTATTCTTTTATATATATTAGGTAAAAAAAGAAATAAACAACATTTAAAAAAAAAAGAAAACAAAACATTTAAATTAAAAAAAAAACTTGACCTATTAAAATGCTAAGATAAAACTGACAGTCCTTTGGCAATTTTCGCTTATATCTTGAAGATGATCGATTTTTCTTATTATATTAGGGTCCCAAAGAAGCCTTTCGTATTTGGGCAAGAGAATGAAGGGTTTTATTTTTTTTTTTGCGGTAGTTCAGCAAAATTATCTTTTAGTTTTTTTTATATAATATCGATTGTTTTTCAAAATCAAATCACCTTTATTCCCTAATTTTTTTATCTGGGGATTTTTGGGCCACCGGAAATGTTTATAATTCCCGGGGAATAGTCCAAAAAATCATGAAAGGCACTGGGTTCAAGTGGAGTGGGTTTTTTAAACTTTTTTTTCTTGTACCTACAAAATCCTTGAAGATATATTTTTCTATTTTTTTAAATTTTTTCAATCAAAAAATTTTCGGGATCACACTCCATTTAGTGTGGCCTTTTCAAAAATTTTTTTTGGGGAATATTTTTGTTTTCTGACTGCAAAAGAGCTTGATAGTACTGCATTCCATTTTTGTGCCGGCCCATCTTTAATAAAGAATTAAGGGGAGAGGGGGGTAGATGAAAAATTCGGAATGTTGAAGAATTATGGAGGCAATGACGCAGACAAATTCTTCATGCCACCAATAGCACGAATGATTTTCCAAATTGTAAATCGTTAAATTATGGACCTAATTTCTGTAGTAAAGGGTACTTGCTTTTAGGCGCCCCGCCCTTTTCAGCTTGTAAATCTATTGTAAAAACGAACAATTTTTATTTATTTTTCTTGTTTGTCATTCTTTCCCCCTGTCTGGCATTTTCTTATTTTCCACATGTTTTAATTCTTCCCCTGTTCATTTTTTCTTTTTTTAAAAACATGTATCACACTTTCTTTCTTGAAAAAAAGAGATAGTTTCATATTTGGGGAATGTTTCAAAAAATAAGTAGTAGGATGAAATCGGTTTCGTTTTCCAAACAAAAAATTTTTATACCCTTGAAAAAACCCAATATTTTGACTGAAAATCTGCCCAAGTATTTTCTTTTGAATCTTTTTTGCGTAATGGGATTCGATTTTTTTGGGGGGTCTTTGAGCCATTTTTATGACATTTTTTCAAAAGGGTTTTTTGTCTTTGGGGGACTTGTTGAATTAGGGGCATAGTAATTAATCCATTGTTTACCTTTGATAACCACTTTCTTACCATGGTTTTCTTTTGAAGGTATTTAAAAACATTTTTAAAAACCTCCCGTTTAACATTATCAAGGTACAAATGATATGATTTGGGGCTTCTTCTGAATTGATTTTTTGTAGTGCTCGTCTTTTTTTTTAAAACATTCTACTAAATTGCAACCGGGAAGGGCTGTTTTTTTTTGCCAATTCATATTCTTCCAAAAAGCCAAAAATATTTAATTATTATCATTAAATTTGAGGCGTTTCGATGATTTTTTATGATCTAAATGGGTTTGGTAGTTTTTTGAACAACGCTTTTTATGACTTACTACTCCTCCTTTTGTTCTTAACCAACGATATCCTTCCATTCTTTTTGAAAAACTCCCTTTTTAAATTTTTTTCTTGTGTTTTCTATTTCGTTTCTTTTTTATTCGGTAGAATCTTTATTCGTTTCGTCATTTTCTTTGTTATCGAAATTATTTTTTACATTTATTTTCTACTATCTTACTGTTTCTAAATGTTTTTTTTCCCAAAAATGGGGATCATTCATCGGGAGTTCTCGTTTGGCCATTCAATTTCTTTACCATTCACGTTGTCGTCAGTGGGTTTTACCATAAACTTTTAAAAAGGCTGTGAACAATTTCATTGTTTTCTGTTATTAAAAACCCAAAGCTCTTTAAATTTTTAAAAAAATAATGTTTTCTTTTTTTGGTAGATTGGTTTCGAAATTTGTATATTATCTGAAAGGTTTCAAAAGCTCATTTGAATTATTAAAGGGTTTGCGTTTCAGAAGCAAGAGGTCACTTTTTTTTGTGATCTGCTGCTCAACGCGTTATTACCGTTATTAATATTCATTTTGTAAAGAGCCCGTCTTAAAAAATGATACCAACTGTTTATTTTAAAGTAAAAAAAAAGGGGGTCTTAAACACGTTTTTTTTTTAAACAAGGACTAGTTTTAGATACCACCAAAAAAACGCTTTTTTTTAACTAAATTTAAAATAATATTTTTAAAGTTGAAAATTGAGAGAACACTTTTTTTAGTCCCAAAAAATATTGCAAATTATGAAAGTAACAAAAAATTTAAGGTAAAAAATTTTTTATTCTTGGTCCCAGACTCTTTTAGGATTAAAAAATCCTAATAAAAAAACAGTTAATTGTGTTGATTTTGATATTTGGGAGTTTTTTTAACAAAATAGAGAATGTTGAGCCAACGTTACCTAAAAATTTTATATTAGGTTTTAATTTTCCTGCTAAATTTTATGCGTAGTATCAAAAAAACTGTCTGTTAAAAAATGCCCCTTTTGATTAAAATTATTTTAATTTTAACCTAATGTTTTAAAACCCAACGTTAAATTTGGGGTGAACTTATTACTTAAACCCAAAAATTAGGAAGCCAAATTTTTACTCTACCTTGTCCCATCAAGCAAAAAAAGTATATCGGGTGAATTTATAAAAAAATACTTGTTATCTTTTAAAAACATTATAAATAACAATATTAACATTTACAATAATTAATACAATTCACAGGATTTGTGATAATATAGAACGCTTAATTATTACACAAATATTGGGCTTTTAAAACCAATGACGTATCGTTAATCTAAATAACTAACTATTTAAATTGAAATTATATTTTAAAGATAAAAATGGTTTTTGGGTCAAGGTACTACTTTGTTGTTAATAATGCGAACAAAATGTCCCATTTTGGATATAACTTCACCGGAACAAACTGTCTTGTCACTGCGCGGTATTTCTTAGGTGGTAAGATACGTTCTATTAGCAGAATAGGGGGGCGCGTGGTTGGTGTGTTTATGGAATAAAAAGAATTTATTTAAGTATTTTGATGGTAATACGGTGGAAATATTCTTATATTTTTTTTTAAACAAAGCTCAAAATGCCTTAAATTTTGGAGATACGTTCTATTAGCAATAGGCCATCGATATAGGGTTTAATAGTGGACAAAGCTCGATATCTCCAAAAACCCTTCATGATAGTGAAAACTGAAATAGAAAAATTATAGAAAAAGGCGGGAAATGTAAAACTATTTTCTATTTTTAAAATTTTTTTGGAAAAAAAACCCCCCACAAAACCTCCCCCAATCTTAACCTAAAATAAAAATTATGGCATAACCCTTTAAAAATCACCACCTATATTATACGAATTTAACTCCCCAAGAACATCAACGTAGATGGTTTTAATATTATTTTCCGTTCCCAAAAGAAAGAATATTTAAAATTCATTTGTATAATATCTTTTATGACATGAAAATATAAATTTTTATCAATCCATCTCTTTTACATTTATATCTTTAAAAGCAATATAATGGTCCCAATTTTTTTAGTATGGAACAAAAATAATTTTTTCTGTTTGGGAATTTTTGGTTTCCCCCCTAAAATGGCAAAAACCATGGAAAAAAAAGAATTTTCAGCTTTATAACTTTTGTACCCCTATTTTTTTCTCTGTTGTGAATGGTTTCGTAGATATACTCAGAGCTTTGCGGACTATTGAGTCACAATCTTATTATTTTTGAAACATGTTATTGAATTTACTCGTTATCGTTGTTGAAAACTGTATAAAAGAACAAAGTGAATAATTTAATTATTATTTAATTAAAGAAACTTGTTACTTTTAAATAACCCCCTTTTAGCAATTTTTGACACATTATGTCGGTATAAAATACCTCTGTATATTAAAATAAAAAATTTAAAATTTTTTATAATATTCAAAAAAATGAGAAGTGCGAGTCTTGCAGGTGGTCTTGGTTTTGTAGTGTGCACCCCTGGTCTTGGTCTTGGTCTTTACCCCGGTCTTGGTCTTGGCTTGCGCAAAACTCCGGGGCGCTAAAAGACCCCAAAAAAGCTCCCGCCATCACAATTTACCACTGAATTTCGTGAGATTTAAACCTGAATCGCGCCAGGTGACATTCTTGAATATTTGTTTTCGGTACCAACTTTGAAAAACAATTAAAAACAGTAACCAAATATCAAAGCAGAGTGCTGAGAACACCAAGTTTTTTTGGTTTTGAGCTTGAGTTATAAAAATGACTGCGTTAATTTATTCTAGTAAAAAATTTTATACCTTTTTCATAAAAACGGCTACATTATTTTTATTACCATGGTTAACTTCTCAAAAGTTAAAACCCCGCTTAAATTTTGAATACAGGTTTCGCCATCTAGGTAATTTTCATTGTACTTTCTCGATAGCGTGCCTGTTTTTAATATTTCGACATTACAAACCTAAAAACCCATAATGCAGAAAACTACAATTTAAAAAAAAACAAAAAAGATTTCTGTAAAAATAAATAATATAAGAATTGCTGGTAAAGGAAACTGTAAACAAAAAAAGTTTTTTTTTAGGGAAAATAATACATTTGGGACTACTAAACCGTGTTTGGGGCTGAATATTATATATCTAAAAAGAAGAAACACTTTTTTTATTTATTTTTTAAGATGACAGCTTTAAATTTTAAATTACAAAAAATAAATTAAAATTTAAAGAAATATAAAGCTATGACAAATTTGCCTTACCGTGGATGCCAAAAAATTTTTCATGTATTGTGTTTCAAATAGCACCGATTGCCCAAAGACATCCCGCTACCGTTTAATGTAGTTTAAAAAAAAATAATTTTATTAGTTAAATTAAGCCAAAGAAAATGCAGTTTGCCAAAGAACACAACCAAAGTCTTTGTCCACACGATGCCAGTATGGGCATCGTGAGTTAACAAAGGATATCAAAGTGGGAAGTCTGTCGTTAAAAGGTACGCCGTTTGATAAATGAAAACCTTGGCCCTTTTGTTTATTTACATAATAAAAAGATAGAAAGAAAATTGGGTTTATTGTGATTTTTTAAAGGGGCCGTTCTTTTTTAAATTTTTTTAAAAGTTAAGAAATATTTTTTTGGGAGCAAAAAAGTTTGCGGTTTCTTGTGGTTTGTAATCCTGGTAAGGGTGATGGCAGATGTTTTTTTTTTTTTTAATTTATTAATGGCATAATAGTTTTTTTTGGATTCTTTGTTTTAATTCTGTCTTAGAGCATTCATTATATCCATTATAATTAAATCAATGTTGAACATGGAAAACGTGTAGGGAAAGTATAATTTTTTAAAAATAATTTTAAACTAATTCAAATATTAGTTTGGTACAGCTATTACCAATTTCCGAACTTACTATTATTAATTGTCATAGTAATAGCACTTTGTTGCTTATTAATAATTTTCTGAAATATACTTTACCTAAGTGTTTATGTACTTATATTTACTTTTTAGTATAGATTACATACATAGGTAGTTATTTGCCCGAAACTGTTTAACGTTTAGAAAAAATTTTTTTGGGCTTGTAAACAGCAAAGGAACAACGATACACATCCAAATATTTTCCATGTAATAAATGTAAATGATCGAGGGAGAGCTGTTAGCAGAGGAAAATTAGAGGTAAGAAGTAATTATTTGATGTTTTTAATTGTAGGACTAACATAAAAAAAGAGTGAGAAAGAATACACTAAAAAGACATTTTTGTTGACGGTTGCGTCCTTCAATAAGCAATGTTGCCAGATGTTTTCTAATAATTTGTTATTATTAAAAGGTTTTTTTTTTCTCATTTACCAGAAATGAAGTTTTTTTTTTTATAGAAACAACAAATCAGAACAAACCCAACAACAACTTTCAAACTATTACCTAGTTTTGGTTAGTTGTCGTTGGGTTTTCCTCATTAAATTGAAAAATTTTTCTTTATCATAAATGCGCCGTCGAACAATTTTTTTTTGATTCGACAACGTCGCAAATTCGGGCCTTTTCCAACCAAAAAAACATAGTATTTTTTCATTTTTAATTTCATTTTTCTCTGAAAAAATGCATTTTTTCGGATTTTTTCTTTTGGAAACCTACTAAACAAAATGTGTTCTTTTTATCTGTAATATTTATTTTTTTAAAAATCGAATGGAGCTAAACTAAAACCGGACCCAAATATTTTTTTTCTTAAAAACTTTTAAAAAGACCCTGCAATTTTTTTATGGAAAATGGGTTTCAGTAAATTTCTTTTATACTTGGCATACTGTTAGTTCCTCAACACGCTGATCAAAAGGTCTTTCCGGGCACAAAACCCTAAGATTCCTCCAACCCTCTCAAAATCACACTCAATTGAATTTTTTTTTTATAAAAAATGGGTCTCGGCCAATTGTTTTGAAACTATGTGTGGTGATAGCTCAACACGCTGATCAAAAGTCTCCAAGGGCGTAAAACCCCCCCAAAATCACCCTCCTAGGTCACTGGGTTTTTTTTTTATGGAAAAAGGGTTTTGCTCAATTGTTCTTAAACTTTGCATAATGATATAGATCTACTAAAAGCTGATCAAAAGTCTCCACGGGCACAAAACCCAAAACTCCTCCCAACCTCCCCAAAATCACCCTTAAAGGTTAGTGGGATGATTTTGACTGATAGTTTGGTCAATTCCTTTGCTGAATTTTTTAATAGTGTTGTTACAGAGCTACATCCTGACATCCCCTGTACCTGGATTTTTTCCAGGGTATGTAACTCCTCAAATACCTTCCCGCCTGACTCTAGACTTCAATCTCACCAAAAACTTAAGTGGCTATAATTCGACAACACTATTAAAAATTCCCCGACAATTAACAAACATCAGTCAAAATTTTTCCCCTTAACCTTTAGGGTAAATTTTTTTGGGGGGGGTTTTTTGCCCCTGGGCTTTTAATCAGCTTGTTGAGAACTATAAGTATGCAAAGTTTTAAAAAATTACCTAAACCCATTTTCCTTAAAAAAATTGCTGGATCTGTAGCAAAATTTACAAAAAATTTTTTTTTGAGTTGTCAAATATTTTAATTCTTAAAATTCATCAAAAATAGAATAATTAAAAAAATATATCAATTTTTTTTTTTTTTTTTAATTCTAAATATTAATATTTTTGAAAAAAAAAAGTTTTGAAAGTATTTGTCTTTACACGTAGAATATAAAACTAATTACTAGAAATTGCTAAACTAAAAAGGATGCATTTTTTTGATAAAAAAACTTAAAAATTACCCATTTTTTTTATTAAAAAAAAAAATTAACACAGAATTTTTTTTTAATGGATTTTTCCTAAAATATTCATAAATGCGCCATAAAATAGAACAGAATGAAAAAAAATCAGGTCAATATTTCTATTTTTCGTTTTTATATAGCCAACTACTACAAAAAGGTTTAAAAACTTCACTTGCTTGCGCTAAAAACCTAGTTACCGCAACTTATTTATTAATATACTAATATGCATAATTACATAAACGTTCCTAAAAATCAAAGGCGACCAAGAGTTTCTTCTTCTAGAATTATAATAGGATAATTTTAAATCTACCTGTTTCTGACAGGAAGTCAAAAATTATAATTTCAACGTCTTATTGTCATCTTGCTTACTTCTTACACATACTATTTCTCAAAGATTTTAACACTTTTTTGGCTTAAAGAAGGAATCTTAAATATAACTAAGTTGGCAAAAAGTAGCCTCTTTCCTGACGTCAGTCAGAAGTTTGTCACAAAATTTTGTACAATTTCTTGTTTAATTTTCAAGGTCACAGATACAGAACTTATTCTTCACCAAAAAGGAAAGAACCCCATAAAATGGCCTCTTAGATCTTTAAGAAAATATGGTTGGGATGTGGATACAGACGTGTTTTTATAAATTGGAAGGGGCCCGTCCCCCGGGGGGGGGTACTATCCTTTAAAAGAAAAAAGGGGAAAATTTTTAATAT
>JAHBCN010020346.1:0-15150 GCA_019359885.1 Listronotus oregonensis
GCCCACATTATTCTAAATTTATAGGAGAAAAGTAATTTTGTTTAAATAATCAATACACCAAAAAAATTTTAGTTATTTTTAGAATAAAATATTTTATAACTATTTATGTTGCTAATCAATATTTTTTAATAAACTGAAATTAAAAGGATCACCATAATTAGAACGATTTAAAAATTAATATTTTTAATAAATTTATGTCTAATCGAAACTTCTAACATAAACCATACGCCACAGTGTCGAAACTGCAAGGCTCCGTACAATGTTGCCTTGATCAGTCCTAATTTATCTTCTATCCTTTTTCCCCTTATATGATTTTATTGATAATGTCTGGGACAAAACAAAGTGTCACTTATGAATGAAATGTTAAGTCTTTTCTTTCTTTCGTCTGAGGGGAACATCAGTAGAATAAGATATGGAAAAGGCTTAATAAGGGGCCCCTTTAAAAGAACAAAGACAGACCTACTCAGACTAAGTGGGAAAAGACTTTGCATAACAGTTACAGTAGAGCAGATAACAGGGCATGATAACCTAAGAGGACACCTACACAAGATAGGCTTATACAATGGGGACCCAAGTTGCAGAATGTGCGACGAGGGAAAAAGAGTCTACCATATCCTGTGCTAATGGGAAGCGTTAAATCACAAAAGACAGGCATTACTTGAGAAACCGAAAATAAACCCACAAGATATACCAACCAACCAGTCTCGAAGTTATACAGACTTATAGAAGAAGGAAGACTAATGAGAGGATTGGTTTAAAGATAATGGGAGATTAGGCACAAAAAGCCACGAGGCTGCGCTGCCTCCGGTAGTAAATTAAGACGACTCCCAGGAAAAAAAGAACAGCTACAAGTTGTACCGCAGTTAATAAATTTGGTAACTCTAGACAGTACTGTTTTTATTTTAAACGGATGATTTTTTTCTTGTCAGTTAGGTTAAAAATGTATGCAAGTTAAATAATTTTATATATGATCATCTACAAGATGTTTAATTGTTCTCAGTAAGACAATGATCTATTCAAAAAAAGTCCATACATAAACATATAATTTTATTATTATTTTTATTATATATTATTTTATTATTTTATTTTATTATTAACAATAACATAAAATTTTGTCATATCAAAGATTCTTTTTAGCTTTAACAAATTACAGCCCGTTTTGTTAGACAACTAACGAACTATTTGCCAAACAATTTGCTGCCAATTTTACGCTTGATCCTCCTATTAATCTTCCTCTTCCAACAGTTGTCCCTGTTTCTCATAAAATGTCCGATATCATTTTTAAAGTCAAACAGTTCAAGCGTATTTTTTCTTCTCTTAATACTAAAAAATCGTCTGGGCTGGATGGCATACCAGCAATCGTCTTAAAAAAATATGCTCCCGAGCTTGCACCCGTCTTAACTCGCCTCTTTCGAATCTCTTACGACACGGGCATTTTCCCGGAGAGTTGGAAAGCTGCACGTGTGCAACCAGTCCCCAAAAAAGGATCTAAAAGTCTCCCTTCTAAGTATAGACCTATATCTCTTCTTTCAGTTGTTTGCAAAGTAATGGGAAAATTTATTAATTCCCAAATCCTAAAGTATCTGGAAAAACATAAGATCTTACATGATAGACAATATGGATTCCGTCACAGTAGATCCACAGCTGATCTTCTTTTCTTTGTCTCACACAACTGGAACAAGTCCCTTGAGTTTCTTTGTGAATCCCAGATCGTTGCTCTTGACATATCCAATGCTTTCGATCAGGTCTGGCATGATGGGCTTCTTAACAAACTTCCTTCTTACGGTCTTCCACCTAAGCTTTGCTCTTGGCTTTCCAGTTTCCTTTCTAATCGACGTATATCAGTTAGTGTAGATGGTCATTCCTCCAGCTCCAAATTAATGCTGGGGTGCCCCAGGGCTCAGTGCTGGCACCCACGCTGTTTCTTCTACACATTAACGATCTTCTCTCTTCCACAATCAATCCCATTCCTAGTTTTGCTGACGATAGTACCCTCCACTCTAGTATTCAATTTCTTAAGCCACCGTGTAATTCTGATTTTGAAAACAAGCGCAGGTCAATGCAGATATCTCTTTCACTAGACCTCAAACTTATCTTGGATTGGGGCGCCAAAAATCGTGTTCAGTTTAATGCCTTAAAAACACAGTCATGTTGGCTGTCGCGAAAAAAGTCTGCAAATGCTCATCCCTTACATATGAGCGGCCAAGTTCTGCAGAACAAAGAGTCGTTTAATCTAGTCGGCGTTACTTTTAAGAATAACCTCAACTGGCATAAACACATTAAATCCATAGCTTCGGCAGCTTCAAAAAAGATTGGATTTCTCTTTCGAGCCAGAAAATATTTCTCTTCTTCCAATCTGTACACTCTGTATGTATCCCAAATCAGACCCTCTATGGAATATTGTTCTCATGTCTGGGGAATGGCGTCCCCTACAGCACTTAGCATTCTGGACTCCATTCAAAAAAGAGATGATCCAACGCTCACAGAAAGGCTTCCTCTTCTTGCCCATCGTCGAGCTGTAGGGGATCTGTCGCTCTTCTATAGGTATTTTCACGACTTCTGCTCAGAGGAATTGGCCAGTATTATTCCTTCTCTGGCAGCTCCCAACAGAGCAACACGTAGTGCAACTTTTATGCATCCTTTTACAGTTCAGTTAGAGAGGCACCGAACTTCCCGCTTTCTTCGTTCCTTTATTCCTTGAGTGTCAAGACAATGGAACCTGCTGCCCGCAGAAGTTTTTCCTTCTCCTTCCAATCTCCAAAAATTTAAGTCCCGTGTGAACAAACTCCCTCTCACCACACTGAAGACACCCACGGTACGTTAGTACTTAGGCATCAGCCTTCGTGGACTGTCCCAAGATAAAAAAAAAATATATTTCCTTAAAGAAGTAAATAAGTACGAGTATATAAAAGTTGTTAAATTTTATAACTGAAATTATGTTAAGTATGTATGACTTACTAATTCGTGTTATCTAAATTAAATTAGATTTATATTAAAGAAGACATTAATGTGCAAAAAAATATATTTTTTTGAATATTTTAGGTAGTAATTTAGACCATTGCTTTATTTATGTTGCAAACATATTCGTTCTTTATTTTAGTATTTTGGCTCCTTTTTTCTTGTAAGACCTGTCATTCATAAGATTTACAGTTAATCATTTTTTAATGAATTGGTCATATATATGCTTCCAAAATAAAAATAAAATAAGATTATAAATACAACGTGTTTACCTTTCATTGTCACCTAATATATTAAGAAATTGGTTTAATTAGCTTTAATTATCTGGAGCAGAAAAAAATTTCAAAGTAGGTACTGCTTTTTGGTTGTTTATTTTGCATTTATTTCACTAAAAGCATGCAAAAACTAATTTTAAGCCATCCCTGGTAAAAATTGTAGCCAAGTTATTTTTGTGGCGGTAAATTAATTATATAGGACAATGGCTTCCAGACAACACAGTCATAAGACGCTTTAAGTTAATTAGAAAAAATAATCTATAACAAAAGCTAATTAAAATAAAGATAGATTTTGCCAAACTTTATGTGTAAAAATCAGAGATTTACTATTGAAAAGAATTCATCTCTGTATACTTTGAAATTTGCCCTGCATTCATGAAGAAGGAATTGGGTATCCACCAGTGGTCTGCAATAAAATTTGAGAGAAGGAAGCAATTTATAAAAACTCACCCATTCATAATGCAATTCAATTTTTTTATGTGTGGTTAGCCTGCCGTAAACGTTTTATTTTTGAATTTATGAAATATTGTTTAAAAAAATATTTGACTAAAGTGTTATTTAGGTTTTAAGGGTTTTTCACTAGCTACAAACAGAGATGTATGCTATACTCAAGCAAAAGTCAGTACACCTGTTCCCGAGAACACCGCATTTATAGTACTCATTAAGGGGGAGAGCTACCTTTAGGGAGGGTAAAATAAAGCAATTTTAATGATTTTTTTAACGTTAAAGTAATAAAATAATTGAATTATTTATTAATTTTACCATCTTTTCGTTACATTAGTAAAGTGTAAAAAAATGTGTGATTTTTTTTACAAAATGGTGAACCCGCAGAATATTTCTTTAAGCGTCTTCCCCGAAGCATCGAAATCTGCTGCGGCTGTCATTTTTTTTGTTGTGTGATATGTTATAAGGATAGAATAAACTTTTAAAACAAAAATACTTAAAAATTACAATTTATATCTGCTGTTTAATGGAAGGTCCAAATTTTTGACAATTTTTTAACCAATTTTGACCCCATAAAAATTATTTATTAACCCGATATCTTTTAATTTACCTAGAGCGTCCACATACATAATTTTTACAGTATATTTTTAACATAATAAACATTTAAAATATTTAAAAAAAAAACGATTTTTTGAAAATTCCGAAGGTGTCGCTACCCTTAAAAGTTACAACAAAAAATTATTCAAATTAAAAAAAATCGGTTGTTTGTTCATTACACCAAAATTTTTTTGTGGTTTTTAGATTTGCTTTTTTTAACCCAAATATCTGTTCTACACAACGCGCATTTTCACCATAAAAGTTAGGGGATGATCTAAATTTATGCTCACATTGTAACATTCCATTTTGTCTGTTACACTATAATGAAGAAAATCAGTCAATGCTTCATGATCTTTGTCGTTCCTTTTAAATATGGAAGAAGGTAATTGTCACTTAAGACCAAGGAAGTTTAAAGGTGTATGGAAGCCGAATACTGTAGAACAAAATTGTCCAGGCGTGCAGGGCAGCGGGAATAGGGGTGTTGGCCCTGCGGTGTTTGCGCAATGAATAGTAGGTCAGAGTCGGACTTCCATAATTCTTTGTTACTATCTATAAAGTTGACATCATCAAGTGTCAAATTTAAGCATTCACTGTTTTTTTTTATTTTTTGCACAAAATTTTTTGCTTATTAAACGATACTACCATAGAATATTTAAAATTATTGAGTAATATTGGATTTTATATCATCTGATATAATATGGAAAGAACCCTTTTAGTTAAATGGTCGATATTTTTGTGAGTTTTTTATTTTTACCAAAAATCTTTGAAAATAAATAAAAACAAGATTTTTTTAAAATAAATTTCAAACATTGTATGATAGTTTCATGCACTTATCACCAATTTTGTGATAAAAAAAGGGCAAGATAGTGTAAATGAGTTTAATCTAATCCTAAGATTCTGGTTGTACATTAAAAAGTGAAAATTTTTATAACTGCTTTTTAGGCATATACTTTTTACTGATAACAAACATTCATTAGACAGAATAACAGTGGTTAAAAATGTTAAGTAACCTTTGGTACCTAGGTATCCATTGTAACAGTATCCGTTAAATATTATGTGTCTACAGTATGTCAAGCTTAAAAAGTTGATAATGTAAGTTTAAGAAACCAAAAATCTAATTTCTTCTTAAACAAATACAGAAAAAGCAAAAAGGAACTTTAGCATAAAATTGTACTTTCTTTCATTCAATTAGAGGGACCTGTATATATTAAAATTTGCCTGCTCTGCCAGGTAATTAATAATTTTGATCCTTTAAAAGAATGTATTAAATTATTAAATGAAATAAAAGTACCTAAATGTAAACCTTATTTCTTTTTAATAATCCACAGAAATACGCAATCATCTAAAAGATAGTTAAGATTGCCTTACTTTTCTCACTGCTATTTCCTATGAAATTTTCATTTTCTATTATTCATAATTTATATATTATTATTTTTTCGGTTACCTAACGTTACGTCTCCTAAGAAGCACCTAATTTAAATATAAGAAATACGTACCTAAAGTAAAAAATGCCGGGTATGTTACCCTTGGATTTGCAAGACAAAACCAGACAACCTCTAATCATTTTGTTACGATATGATAAGTAACAAACAATAAACACAAAATTATAGTCACAATTTAATAAACACTAATCACTAAAATAAGAAGGTTTTTATCAATCCAAAAAACTTCTGCAACCACAAAATATAGGTACTCACACAAAGCAAAACAATCGGCGCAAAGGGCACAAACCACAACGAAAATGACGAATGATGAGACGACGACGCGACGGTTGACGATACAGCGCGGATATAGTTTCATACGCGCCGCGCGCGCCCTTGCACCAAAAACCTTAGACAACCTAAGACCATTACGGCTCTCATAAGAGTATAATGTGTTGCCTAACTACACACTGATTTATCAGTGTGTAAGTAGGCAACACATTAAATTATTTCGTGAAATTTTGCTATTGCGCAGAATCGGCGGGGCCAACTCTGACAGTTATTTTCATACTGGGCTGGACATTTTTTGATCGAAAGGGACATAGCATTGGGCTTCCATATACCTTTAAACTTCCTTGCTTAAGACCTATTTATATTTAATTGTTTGAGTAGTTTCCATCATGTAAAAATCTTACAATTTCAGTTTGGCCAAATACATGTCGTTGTGTAGGTGGTCCTACCAAGTGTAGTTGGTTGCATACCGTTGTGTAAGTAATGGTTTAATTAATATTGGTTAAAACTTATTTTCTTTTTTTGGTAAATCTCATTAATAATTGTAAAAAAAATATATTATAATTTATAAAAAATAATAAATTTTAATTTTGGCAATGAAATTAGAAATTAATTGTTTTCGTTACATTAAGTAAAGTAATAGTATAAGCGATATTTTTACTTTTCTTTCATATCCGTTTTTTCTTCCGGTAATAAAAGTTTTTTATACTACACACACATCTTTTGTAATTAGGTCATTTTTAAATGTAACAAACTATTTTGTTGGACTAAAAGTAAAAAGTGGATCTGTGATCTTTTAGTTCAAGATTAGTCATCTCTAGCAGGTAATTATTATCTATTTTTTTAAATTAACTAAAACATGAACTTTCATTTCTTCTTGAAAAATGTGTATCAAAAAATGACTTTCATTCTTGGATTTCATTATTTCTTTTCCCATACGCCGTTTTAGCAATACCTGTCAACTCAAAACATGATAGAAAATCTTCTTTAACAACATTGATAAAAAACAATTTAAAATCCTGATCGAAAAATAAGTTTTTACAAACAAATGATCTTCTTGAATTATATATAAAAATATCAGTAACATCTAAAAAACCATCAAAGAAGAAAGATTCCAACAAGTTTGATGAGAATAAGTACCTTTCAAAGAAAATCAAAGCCAAAATTGCAGATGGAGATATCAGAAATGCAATCCGAATTCTGGCTTCAGATGATACTATCGCACCTAGAAATGAAGAGACCTTTGAAAAACTGAAAAAGAAACATCCAGTATCCGAACAAGAAATGATGTCGATTATTCCTTTAAAAATATTGATTTTAATTTTAATTTATCTGAAAATGAAATTAAAAGTGCTATTTCTTCATTTCGTCCCGGGTCTTCTGGTGGTATAGATTCATTAAGACCAAGACATCTTAAGGACTTGGTAAGTGACGAGCATGGTAACCATTCTTTTAAATTACTGTCGTCAATTAAGTCTTTTATAACTCATTTATTTCAAGGTTCAGTTCCAAAAGATATTTGTAAATTTTTTTATGGAGCAAACCTATGTGCTTTTAATAAAAAAGATGGAGGTATTCGACCAATAGCAGTAGGAATATGTTTTCGACGTTTAGCTTCTAAGGTAATATGCTCTCGTATTTATGAAAAGCTAGGAAACCTTTTTCGCCCATATCAACTTGGCTTTGGAACAAAATGCGGAGCAGAAGCAGCAATACATGCAATACGTCGTTTTCTTCTTTATCCTCACGAATCAGATAAAGTTATTTTAAAAATAGATTATCAAAACGCTTTTAATATGGTTAATAGAAAAACAATTTTATTGCGAGTAAGCGAATATCTTCCAGAATTTTTACCATTTATAGCCCAATGTTATGATAATACGAGTTTACTTTCTTACGGTGATCAACATATTTTTTCTCAAAGAGGTGCCCAACAAGGAGAACCTCTTGGACCAGCTCTTTTTAGTTTAGCAATTCATCCACTTATTTTATCATTAAATACAGAAATAAATCGTTGGTATCTAGATGACGGTACACTTGCTGGAAACCCAAAATCGATTTTAGATAATTTTCATAAAATAATCAAAGGAAGTAAAGACTTGGGTTCAAATTTAAATTTTGATAAGTGTGAATTAACTGTTTTATCTAAAGATCATTCCAATATACTATCAAATTTTTTAAGTGTTGTTCCTAATCTGTCAGTAATTCCCATTTCAAATTTTAATTTATTAGAAAGTGCTTTTTCGTCAAATGAAATTGAATACTCAATTAATAAAAAGACAGAATTTTTAAAATCTCTTAGCACCAAATTAAAATTTATAGACTCACATATTTCCTATTATTTACTAAAATATTCCTTTGCCATAGCTCGAATGTCTTATTTGTTAAGATGTTCACCTTGTTGGAAATCTCCAGAATTACTTTGTAACTTTGATAATGTATTACAAAGTTTGGTTCAATACATAACAAATTGGGATATTAAATTAAATTCTTGGTTACAAAGCACTCTTCCAGTAAAATTTGGAGGTCTTGGAATAAGAGATACATCCACCCTGTCTATTTCTGCCTTTTTAGGTTCAACCAATGACGTGTCAGGTTTACTTTCCAAAATTTTACCTTCCTATATTCTTGCGACAGTAGATAATGATTTCAGCAATTGTTTTGTAAGATGGTTATCTGTTTGCAATCTTCAAAATCAACCACAAGAGTTACCAAAAAACAGAAAGATTTTGACTTTTTAATTTGCCAAGCTCGTCACAAATATATTACAAACATGTGCCAGACAAGTGAAGATAAGGCACGTCCCTTTCCTTCAGGCCCCTGAAAGTAATTTGGATTAACGCACTTCCATCTTCGTCCTTGGGAAATTTGTTAGACAACAAAACATTCCATATTTCCATCGCTCTCAGACGGTCTGCCTGGTGGGAGAGCACACCTGCGTTTGGGCGAAAATGCTGATATTTATGGCCTACATGGGTTGTGCAAAAAAAGCGCAGGGCGTTCTTCTAGACACAGTCAGATAAATGACATTATCAAAAGAGCTCTGATTTTAGCTGAAAATCCTTCTGTATTAGAGCCTCTTGGGTTTCAGAAGCGATGGAAAACGGGTAGATGGAATGACCTTAATTTTCTGGAAATATGGAAAACAATTCTTTGGGACGCTACTTGCAGCCCTTTTTTCAAAATCCTATCTGGAAAAATTTTAATTTTAGCGCTTCTTTGGGGAATAAAAAAAATCTGAAATATAAGAGTTTTAAGAAGTTTTATCTTCATTCCTTTTTTGTTGAAACTTTTGGTCCTTTTGGTGATGAGGCTGGGGTTTTTTAATAATTTTTTCAAAAATACAATGAAAAAAAACTCAATTTCATCATCCAAAAATTTGGGTTTTTGTGCAAGGGGGGAATGGGCATGGTCCTGGAACAATCCAGGAAGACCAGGACTTGATGAATTTATAATGTTTAAATATAGATTAAGTTATTTATTTAATTTTAGAATATTGTTATTTGGTATTTATAAGATTATATATCTAGTCTTTGAAAAATATTTTAAATTTTAGTTATTTTAAAATCCCGTGTTAGCGAAACTGTGCAAAAAAATAAATATTTTCTCATAAGTTTCAAATATAGGGGAAATTTTTAAGACAAAGTGTATTTTTTTTTTGTTAAAATTATATATCTTATTTTTTTTTAAAAACGAATAAGATTTAATATGTTAATATATTTCAAAGACAAAAAAAAAAAAACTAAAACATTAAATTTCCCAAAACGTTATTATTATTTAAAAAAGTTATGTTTCTTAAAATATTAACATATTCTCTGGAAGCCATAAATAAATAAGAGATCTAGGACTTTTTTTTCTGCTTTGGCCCAGTTCAAAAAATGTGTGTAGGAAGATTAAAGGCAATAAAGACTTTATTACATGATTTGATTCCTGAGAAATTCGTAAAAGATCTATGTTTTAGCAAAAGTAAATAATATAAAACTTCTTCATTCGTTCAATTTCCATTTTGTAAAGCCGTTTAAAAACTATTGAATACTTGTGCATGTTTATATTCTCAGTGGCACTATAACTTTGAGACAACGGCATTAGCCTGAAGCCACGCAACTTACAAAGTGGAAAACTTTGATGAAACTTTAACAAAAGGTGTTTTTACGGGAAAGTATTATCGATAATATTAAGTGTAGAAATTTGTAGCACATACAAAATTTATATTCGTAAAAACTTTTATTACTTCTTTACGTCAGTAGTGCGGTTTAAAATAAAATTATTATAAAAAGGTAACGCTTTTGTTTCTTTTTTCTTTTTTTCTTTATCACTGGACACTCTACGATGGCTGAGGCCAAATACTAACGTAGAGTGTCTTAAGGGGTGAGGGAGCACACACGGGACTTAAAATTTGGACTGAGATGAAAAGGAAAAATTTCTGCAGAACTTGGCCGCTTATATGTAACGGATGAGTATTAGCAGCCTTTTTTCGCGACAGCGAACACGACGTTTTGGGGGGCTTTTAATAAAACAAGATTTTTGGCCCCTAATCCAGGATAAGTTTGAGATCTTGGGAAAGAATCCACGCTTGGTTTCAAATCAGGCTTTTGACTGGGTTAAGAAATTGAATGTTAGAATGAAGGGTACTATCATCAGCAAAACTATGAATGGTATTGATTGGAAGAAGATCGTTGATATGTGAAGAAACAAAGTGGGACCAGTACTGGGGACCCATAATTTATTTGGTAGAAGCTGGAAAAGACCGTCTACAACAGCTGATATACATCGATCAGAAAGGAAACTGGAGAGCCAAGACCAAAGCTTTAATGGAAGACCGTAAGAAGGAAGTTTCTTAAGAAGCCTATCAGCCAGACCTGAACAAAAGCTTTGGATATTAAGAAACGATCTGGAATTCACGAAGAAACTAAGGGGCTTGTTCCAGATGTGTGGACAACGGAAAGATGATTAGCTGTGGATCTTCTGTGATTGAATCCATATTGTCTGTCTGAAAAATATGTGCTTTTTTAAATATTTTAAGATTCGGGAATTTTGGTTTTTCATTGCTTTGCAAACAACAAAAAGAACAGATCGGTCCATAGTTAGAAGGGAAGTTTTGCATCCTTTCTTGGGGAATTGGGTAGCTTTACAACTCTCCGGAAAAATCTTTTTTCTGAAATTCAAAAAAGGCGAGTTAGAATGGATGCAAGCTTTTAAGACGATTGCTGGCATGCCAGCCAGCTGAAAGGTTCTTAGTATTGAGAGAAGACAGGATACGCTTGGTCTGTTTTATTTAAAAATGATTCGGACATTTTATGAGAAACAGAAGCAACTATCTGAAGAGAAAGATTAAGAAACGATCAGGGGTAGAATTGACAACAAATAGTTTGGCAAATAGTGGGCCTTTGTTTAGAGGCGAAACAATTTCGTCTTCAAAATGGGTGGGAAAAGAATTTGGCAGAAGTTTTGACCAATATTTTTGACAAAGGGCTAGAAGGCTTTATCAGTAGTTTTAAATTAAAAATTATTGAAGAAATTTTAAAATTGATTAATTTTCCCTTTTTGGTAAAATGCTCCTTTAGTTAAAATATGGTGAGGTTTTTTATATACTTTAAGATAAACAAACAAAGTACAAGGGGGTTATTTAAAAGGGTCATATGATGGCAACTCCGCCCCTATGGGTTAGGCCGAAACTTTTTTTCCCATCCTCGTAATTTACGGCACTGCACTCACTAAAAATGCAAAAAAGAAAAAAAAGTAATTTGTTTTATGTAACTACGGCATCCTATTAAAAAATTTTTATTAAAGAATAACCCCCTTTAAAATCAAAGGTAAGGCAAAGTTATGTAGATTCCCAATTAAATCTTCCATCAAATTGATTATAAAGGGCAAATTGAATCGTTTTACCCCTGTTTGTTAAAAAAGAATGTGGTTAAAAAGAGTTAATTGGAATAAAGATAAAATTATAAAGGGCGTAGGATCCTAAATAAGCTAATTTTAAAAGGGGTTTTGTTTGGCAATGCTTAAATTTAAGTAACTGTTAAAATTCAAATTAGTTAGAAATTAATAAAAGATTTATTTATAAGTTATTTAGTAAAGTTTGGCTTGTATTGCCATCTAAAAAAAAAAATTTTTTTTTTCAAAAATAAATATAATGTCTGGAAAAATGGGGGAAAATTTTAATATGACAATAGTTAAAATTAATAAAACTTTTTTCCCCCCCCTCTCTCTCTCTCTTTCTCTCTCCCCCCTCTCTCTCTCTCTCCTCTCTCTCTCTCTCTCTCTCTCTCTCTCTTTCTCTCTCTTCTCTTCTCTCTCCTCTCCTTCTCTTCTCTCTCTCTTCTCTCCCTTTCTCTCTCCCCCCCCTTTCTCTTCCCCCCCCTTTCCCTTCCCCCCTTTCTTCTCCCCCCCCTTTTCTCTTTTCCCCCCCTTTCCCCCTTCCCCCCCCTTTCCCTTTTCCCCCCCCTTTCCCCTCTCTCCCCCTTTTCTCCTCCCCCCCCTTTCTCTCTCCCCCCCTTTCCTCTCTTTTTCTCTCTCCCCCCCCTTTCTCCCCCCCTTCCCCCTCTCCCCCCTTCCTCTCTCCCCCCCCCTCCCTTTTCCCTCTCTCCTCCCCCTTCCCCCCCTCTCTCCCCCCCCCCCCCTCTCCCCCCTCCCCCCCCTCTTTTTTTTTTTCCCCTCCCCCCCCCTTCTACCTTTTTTTTCTTTTTTTTTGGTACTATGGTTTTTGTCAAATTTTTTTTCCCATTTTAAACTGTTTTTTTTTTAAATCTGCACAACTTGGCTGGTCATATATAAATATAAAAGTTGGTTGATTTTTTGCGAGCAAAAATGATTAAAAAGAAAAATTTAAAAAGTTTTTTTATATTTTTTTTTTTTTTAAAATTTTTAACATATGCACCCCAAAAACTAAAATTGTAAAAAAAAATTTTAAAAAAAAAATTTTATTAAATTCCCTTTGGGGGGAATGCAAAATTACTAACTAACCAGAACATAAAAAACGTTACGAGCAAAACCGTGATTAAATTGGGATGCTTTGCTTTTTGGAAAAAAAAAATTAACTTCTTTTTTTACTCTGGGTAAAATTTGGAAAAAAGATTTTTTTTTTATTAAAGCGATGATTCGAATGACTTCATCTTTTTTAATTTAATTTAAAAGTTATCCCCGGGTTTTAAATTTTAATTAAGGGGTAAAAAAATAAATTTTATCTCATTTCCCCATTTTTTAATTTAATTACTGAACTACAAAAAATAAAAAATTGGTGGTTTGATAAATGTAATATAACTAATAAAAAAAAAGGGGGTTTTTAAAAATTTTAAATTATTTATTAAAAATATTTAAAATTTAAATATATAATATAAAAAAAAAATTTTATTTTTTTTTATTTTTTTATTATTTAAAAATATAAAAAAATATAATTTTTATATTTTTAATTAAAAAATTTTAATTTTATAATTTTTTTTTTAAAATATAATTTTATTTTTTAAATATAATTTTTATTTTTTTTTAAATTATAATAATTAAATATTATAAATTATTATTTTTTATTAAATAAAATATTTTATAAAGGGTTCCCCCAAAAAACGAATCATTTTTTATGGGGGATTTTGGGAAAAAAAATTTAAAAAAATTTCAAAATTTTTTTGGGAAGGGGGGTTTTGGGGGTTAAAAAAATTTTAAAAAAAAAAGGGTTGTTTTAAAAAAAAATTTGAGTTTCCCGGGGAAATATTCCAAAAAAAACCCAAATTTTTTGGGGGATTTGGTTTTTTTTTTTTTCCTATTTTAAAATTTTAAAGAAAAAAAATAAAAACAAATGAAAACTTTTTTTTTTGGATTTTTAAGCCCTCAAAACAACTTTTAAAGGAAAATTTTCCCGTACGGAAAAGTTTTGGGTTTTTTTTTATTTTTTTTATTATTTATTATAATAATTATTATTTTATAAAAAATATATTTTATTTTATTTTTTATTTATTTAATAAAATAATTATTATAAATTATTAAAAATTTTTAAATATAAAAATTTTTATTTTAAAAAAAAAAAATTTTATGTCCTAAAAAAAAAAAATTTTTTAAACCCTTTTTAATTTTTTAAAAATTTTTTAAAAATAAAAAAAATTTAAAAATTTTTAAAGGGGGAAAAACACCAAAAAAGGGGGGGGTTTTTTTAAATTTTTTTTAAATTTCCCCCTTTTTAAAAAGGGAAAATGTAACAAATATTAATGTTGTTTGATTTTTTTTTTAAAAATTTTGTGTAATAATATGATTTTTTATTGAAGCCCTCTAAATGTTTTGTTGGCTCAAATTTGCTGGGGCCCCCTTTTGCTTGACGACAAAAAAGCACGGGGTGATGGTTTTACCGAATGCGCTCTTTGGGGTTTTTTTAAAAAAAATTTGCACGAAATACAAAACCCTTCATTTCCCAAATTTTTCAAAAAAGCCACAACCAAATTTCAAAAAGTTTTGTTAAAAAAGATGTTCCATAGTTTAATAAAATTTAAAAAAATTTTTTTATTTAAAATTATTGTTTTTTTTATTATAAAAAGGGGGTTTTTATTTAAATAATTTTAAAAAAATAATTATTAACAATAATAATTATAATAATTATTATTCTTTTTTAAAAAAACTACTATGCCTTTTTTTAGTTTTTTTTTGTTGATTTAACTAAAAATCAAGTGTGATGAAAAGATTATTCACAAAAAACGCTCTTTTCAAATATCCCCAAAAAAACCACCATCGTTACGTTTAAAAAAAGAGTTATGTCTAAAAAAAAAAAATTTTTTTTAAACCTTTTTCCTTTTTTTTTAAAAAAAAAATTTAAAAATTAAAAAAAATTAAAACTATTTTTTTTTCCCCCCCCCTTTAAAAATTTGGGGTTTTTTTTAAAAACCCTCATGGCACCTTTTTTTGAGTTTTTTTTATATTTTTTAAAAAGGGAAAAAAACAAAAGTTGAAATTTGGGGTGTCATTTTTTTATTAAAAAGGTGAAAAAAAAACAGGGTGTTTAATAAAAATTTTTAAAATTTTTGGGGGGGTTTCCGGTGAAACCGAAAAACGTCAGAAACAATTGAACACGTCATTAAATGCATTTTTGGGGTATATCGAAAGCCAAATTTTATTTTCCCCTCCTTTTAAAAAAAAAAAAATTATAAGGGGGGGGAAACCCCCTTTAAGAAACACCCAGTATA
>JAHBCN010020347.1:0-15210 GCA_019359885.1 Listronotus oregonensis
CTCTCAACATATTAACGATATTTTTTTAAATGGTCCTAACTTCCCTATGAATGGTTGACTTAGGTATGTGAAATTTTCTATCAACATCCCTGATTGAAGATGTTGGATTTTCTTTAAAATGTTGGTTAACTGCAGCATCTCGTTGTCGATTTTCTTTAACGTACTTTTTAGGTCGTGGTTTTTTAAAACCGAATTCAAGCAAATTTGTAACCAGTTTTCGAAAGTATGTTAGTTTAGGATGCTGCCTTTCAGGAAAATTGTCGAAATACGTTTGCGCAGCTATATTAACATTTCTTCTGCTGCCAATGACGCTAGATAACATTCGCCGTAATCAAGGCCCTGAAAAATATTTGTTTTTTGAAATAAATGAGGTTATAATCTCCTAAACTATAACATGTTATACATTGTTGAAATCAAAATAAAAAGCACTATTTGGCTGCGTAAAAATCCAATATGGCGCCCATATGAAAAAGTAAAGTTGATGATGATTCTAAAAACCCGAAACGTAGAAAATAAAAATTGACTACTTGGTCATATTCTACAAAAAAAGTTGCTTTGAAGAAGTTTTTACAGATTTGAAAAATTTTAACGTATAAAAAAAATATGGCCGATTTTCGAAAATGCATGTTTCAGGTTTTTTCAAAATATCTCAAAAACCTGAGTAGATAAAATCATGTAGTAAACGGGATTAGCTTACTAACATAATTGTCTAAAACTTTCCCCATTTAACCGATTTTCTATCTATCGGGGTTTTTAAGATCCCCATACCAATTTGGACACACTGTATATATATATATATATATATATATATATATATATATATATATATATATATATATATATATATATATATATATATATATATATATATATATATATATATATATATATATATATATATATATATATATAATATATATATATATATATATATATATATATATATATATATATATATATATATATATATATATAAAAAAAGATAACATTTAAACCAAAACTGGTGGGGGACGGGGGAAAGTAAAAAGAAGAGTTTAGTGGTTGAAAATTGTAAAAAAATCTAGTAATATTTGTTTTAGGGGTTTTTGGTATACAAATTTTAATTTTTTATTTGTATCTCATTTTAAAAAAAAAATTGGGTGGAAGTAAAAAAAAAAGAAGGAAAAATCAAGTAATATGTCTTTTTTGGTTTTTTTTTTGTATACGAATTTTAAAACAGTGATGTGGAAGTAATAAGTCTGTCCACCGTTTTATTGTCTGCTTCTGTACAAATTCGTTACCCAAACGCGTTTTTTTTTTCGTCTTTAGATAACAATAGCGTACTACAGAAATGCAACCGCGTCCTCCATGTCTGACATTTTCGACGACACTGGAAAGGCGAATGGTGGATCACTCGTGAACCGAGATTTAAACGCGAATATTCGCTAGATGTGGTGGTAATGAACGGGGCTAATTAATGCTCCTAGCGAGCATTACATTACCGTTCGGTTACAAGTCGTAATCGCCTTAAGAGGACACCTACACAAGATGGGCTCATACAATGGAGACCCAAGTCGCAAAATGTGCGGCGAGGGAAAAGAAACAGCCTATCATATATCCTGTGCGAATGTGAAGCGTTGAATCACAAAAGACAGGCAACCGAAAATGAGCCACAGGAATATATCAACCAACCAGTCTCGGGGTTGTACAGGCTTGTAGAAGGAACAAGACTAATGGGAGGATTGGAATTAAGGATAACAGGAGATTAGGCACAAAAAGCCCAAGAAGCTGCCTCCGAAGAAGAAGAAGAATGTTAACTTAAATTGATTAAGAAACTTCTTTTACACCTTAAAAGATGGTTTATATTTTTAAACAACTGTTTTTAAATTAAGCTCATATTATTAAATTATATTTAAATTTTTAAATGCAAGGTAATAAATATAACCTTAAAATTTTCACACTTGTGATTGTCATTTTTTTCGTGTTTTGTGCTTGACATTTGATTCCTTTTGCTTTGCTACGTCGTTACTCAATTTTGTGATTTTGTAAACTTTATGTTTGCGTGTTTGTGTTTTTTAAAATAAAGTGTTCTGTATTTTTCTTATAGGAGAAATTTGTCGCTCCAAAGAAAATGTCTGAAGAAATTTATGCCCTGGTCGGAAAAAAATACTGATTATTATTTTTACTATCATTATGTTTTGTACTTTATATGTGTTGATTTTTTTTTTAATAAAATTTAGAACACAAGTAAAACAAGGTTTTTTTCAAATTGTAATTTTTATTAGGTGTGCTGCCCTACTGTATTTAAATTTGCGATCGACTCGGTATCGACATGCTATTTAGTAAAAAAAAATAAGTTAATTTCATTTTCTTAAATTTTTTATGCCAACAAGCAAGGTAAAGCCAAAGTTTAGTTTGTAATTAAGCAATTGTTTTTTTATTAACATGAATATTAACCATACTAAACAAGACCTAACAAACTAGGTATTATCTAGGGACTTTGAGTAGAATTTTTTAATTTTTTGTTTATATATTTCCAAGGATAAAATACACTTTATTACATACATATACATATTTTAGTATAAAAACTGCACTTGGATGTTTTTTTTATATAAAAGAGATCTTCCAAACGTAAGTGGCTATTTTGTAGATATTAAGTAAGAAACGCCTAGCACACATCACTGGCAGTTTTAAAATCAAATATGTTGTGGATCATTTCGTTTATGAAGGAAAAACTCTTAGGTATAACATTTAAACAGAGTGATAAAAAATTCCGACACTTTTGACGTTTCTTAAATGCATTCATGGTAAATTAACTCTTTTTGTAGATGACACATCAAGTTGTAGGTCTGGTAGCACTGCAAAACTTAATTTTTAAAAACCTTGAAACAGTAGTGACTTAATCCAAATAAACTGTCTCTAAACATTTCACAAACTAAATGTATGGTATGTTTTAAAAGAGACACAATGTCAATTAAGATTAACAATTAAATAATACATAAAGTATCAAATTATAGGTTTGTAGGTATACAAATTGATAATAATCTTAAATGGGAAAGTCATTTCGACCTAGTATTAAACATCTAGCATCTTCCCTTTTGTGTAAGAAGGCTCTACCGAAATAAACGATACTTACCAAAATCTCCTTGGAAGTATATAATGCTTTGTTTTAGTCACGCATTAGGTACGGAATGATTTTTTAGGAATATACAACCCTTGGCAGGTCTAACATAATTTTTCTGCTGCAAAAGCGACCAATTAGGATTATAGGTAATGCAGATAGAATTGCACACTGCAGGCCACTATTTAAATCTTAAAAAATTTTCACGTTTTATGATATGATTGTTTATGAGAGTGTCACTTTTTTGCATAGAAAAAAAATAGAGAAACGGGGCGATATACACAATTACCCCACCCGAATAAGGGAAGACTTAAACCTACCTCAATCTCTTAATACGGTGTCCAAAAATAGTTTGCATTACCACGAAAAGCATTTTTAATCAATTCCTCTGAATGTAAGGCGGTTGATAGAGATCAACGCTGTTAGAATAACACCGATACCTCACGGTTTTTGGGTTTGCCATATGAGACCGTGACGTATCGGTGTTGTTCACCGTTCGATCTCTACAAGCCTTTTTAAAGTTCTAAATAGTGCATTGTTGGAAAGTGCAAACTATTTTTTGGATGAAGTTATTGTAAACACAATTATCATATTAAGTGATTTATTGTTAATATAGAACGAACTAAATTTTAAAGTGTTTTTATCGCGAGTTTAGTATTAGTTATAGGAGACCTATATTACTGTTATATCGTTTTTAAACTTTGTTTTTAATAAAATCCTATTTTGTATATAATAAAAAGTTTTTGACGTTTTTAATATTGATGTTTTGTATACGCTTATGCTTTTAGCCTTATGACTGATGTAATTCTGATTGTTTTTTTTTTTTTAAATTTAGGCTTTAACTAGTTTAATTTTATGGCAATATTTTTTTCTTGTTTATATTTTTGTTTTTCGTCTTTTTGGAAAAATTAATATTTGTACTACTGATAAGTCAAAATAGAATACCATATTTAATAGTTTTAAGTGAATTACTGTATAGTCTGTTCGAAAGTATATCGTTATGGCTTTTGACGCACCATACCCCAATCTTGAGTATTAACCATTAGGCATATGAATATTTTGGCTAATATTTTAGTTGCAGTGTTGAATAACCGTTTTTACTGTGCATTTCGAAAAATGTGTTTTACGAGAATATATTAACTATGTCGCGTCGAAATCATTTGTCATTAGATGCAAAACAGGTTGTGAAAAATGTGAATGAAACTTTAATAAGTAGAGGTCTAATTAAACAAGAAGCTTTAAAAGAAAACGTCCACTTAAAAAACTCCAATATCATCGATAAGGGATATTATTATTATTAGTGAAGAATTGAACAAAAGAAAAAAACCTATTGATTTTCAATGTCACCGTATAGACAATAGTGATCAAGACCTAATAAGAAGGAAACTATTTTGTCTTTATGAAAGCGGGTTATTCCTACCTTGGATAAACTGAAAAAGAAGCTAGACGAAGACAAACCAATATAAATATTAGCCGTGCCACCCTCCATAGAGTTGTTTGTAAAATGGGATTTAAATACCGCAAAATAGACAAAAGACAAGTAAATGGAATCGCAAGATTACCACTTGGAGATTAAATTACCTCCAAGAAATTAAAAGATATAGGTTAGAAAACAGATTCATAATTTACCTTGATGAAACATGGTTCGATACAAAAGTATCCAAAGGATGGGCGATTCCATCAAAACTGTCAGACCAAAACACCTTCAAATAAAGGAAAACGCATTACCCAATGTCCCAAACTGTTTGCTGCAAAGAATATTAAGGATTCTAGCTTGGATTATGGGATACAAGTCCAGAACTTTTTGAAAACTGGTTTCAAAATTATTTGTAAAAAAATACCAAACAACAGTGTTATTGTCATGAATAACGCAAGCAACACCGTCTGCTACACAAAGCACCAGCTTTATCAAATTCAAAAACTGAAATCCAGGAATATTTGTTAGAAAATGATATTTATTTTGAATTCATTAAACGCAACTTTTGGAAGTCCTAAATTCATATGAAATTAAAAAATAATAATATGTATGTGATAATTTGGCTGAACAGGCTGGGCATAGTGTCTTACGGCTTCCTCCGTATCACTGTAGGTTTAACCCATAGAGCATTTGTGGAACCAAAAAACAAAGATCAGAGCAGAAAATGTTACACCTACTTTAAGTCCCAGTGTTATACATTTGATAAAAAATGTAATTACTAACATAAGGGTTTAAACTGGAAAAATTCACTACAGCACATTATAAAAATTGAGGACTCTTACATTTCTATCCAAAACAACATAAATCCTATTGTAATTAATCTCAATGATGACTCTAATAGTGAAACAGAATTAGATTTAGATATTTAGATTAAAAATGTAATTAAAGTCCGTCCCTAATGTTCTGTCCTTAAATACCTACCGATCCGCAGTTTTATTGCTGTCGGCAGGTATAATCCATAAATGAACGCAAGAGCTAACACGGTATACTTTGAGACATACTATACAGCATTTGGTTTTTTAATAAATATTGATTGGATTTGATTTGCTTCATAACCTACTTACTTAAAAAATAAAAATCCTAATGATGTTCTTATGTTTTTTTCAAGTGACCAAAGTTTTTAATAGAAATATTATTAAACGCCTGTATTAAAAACGCATACTTATTACTTTGTAGATAGCTATTTAACGGACAAAAGGGTATTACTAAGAGTGATTTATAATCGAGCCATTGGCCAAGGTTAAGATTATTAATCGCCAAATAATGCCCGAGTTAGTTACAATATTTTTTCGGCGATCGTTTTGTTATTAAATTTTGAAAATCATAATTTTTTCAAATATTGTTCGGGGATGTATTTTGGTTTTAGGCAACCAACTTGACAAATGTTTTAATTAGAGTCCGACCGAAACTGGTTTTCTGGCCGAAACCGAATGTTCGGCCGAAACCGAAAGTTACGTGGTCAAGTGTAAAATTCCTTAAATAATAATACTGAAATTTGGTGCATTTTACCCATTATTCTGCAATAATTAGGACATAAAACAGTATATTAATTTTGTTGTAATAATTTATTTTAATTTTATCTTTTAGGTACCCTTTATATAAAAATAATATTTACAATTACGTGCACGACAACTTCCGAAATCAGTTTCGGTTTCGGCAAAGTTTCGGCCAATTTTGGCCGAAACCGAAACTGCCGCCGAAACTTGATTTTTACCGAAACTCGGCCGAAATCGAAACCGAACTTTCGGTCGGACACTAGTTTTAATGGCTGTTGTTTGTTTAAAACCAGTTTCAAATTGTAAGTATGTTCTGTATTGTTGTGGGGATTCATATTTTGGACTTCTTGCTGGGTATACTAACCGGAAAAGATTTTATACGAAGGAACCGTTTCGGTTCTGGTCCCGGAGTATAGCAACTGTGATCAGCCCTATTGACCCCTACGAACTAGCAGAACGCCTAAAACAGAAAAAACAATCCCCCCCCCCCAAAAAGACAAAAAATCTATACACTAATAAAATTGAATTTAAACTTTTAGGAATTTCGATATAGAAAATCTGAGATCTTTTAGTGATAGTTTATGACGTGTTTTATAAATGACATATCGAAAATAATAGATACACCAATCAAAACAAACTAATGTGTCATTTATGACCAAACCTCATAATCTATCACAAAAAGCTCTTCAAAATTTCTAAATTAAAATCCTTACCATTCTAATTTTAATTTCAATTTCATTTTTATTTAAGGTCAGACTTGCCACCAAAACCTAAATAAGTATATTTTTAAGGTTTTTTGTGATTTTTTCTTTTTTCTGTTTCAGTCATTCCGCTAGTTCATAGGGGTCAATAGGACTGAGTACACTCAGTTACTATACCCTGGGACCAGGACTGAAGCGGCCCCCTTGTATAAAAACTTTTTTGGCGACTATACCCAACAAGAGCTTTTTAAAACAGTTTTAAATTGTTCCAATTTACTATAACTTATTAGCTACTCTCGTTTTATTATTTTCCGGTTATTATAGCCACAAGCAAGCAGGATAAAAATGAAATGATTGGTATCTATTAACGGAATTCAACTTAATTTTCACTATTTCAAGAAGTCTAATTAACTAAGGGTCAAGAGCCGATGACAATACAATAACTTCATAACTTCGTTCTAATGTCCTGACCAGTGCCTTTTTTTAACCAGACCGGGCCCTAGGCCACATAATTTTTTTTGCCCCCCCTCCCGTTACATTTAGAAAAAATATAATACCTATGTATATACATATATTTGTGTGGATACATAGATATTTATTACTTGTTTGTGTTTATAGGCAACGTCGGAACGCATTAATAAATAATAGTTTAGGCAGTCAAGCATTTCACCTCCGAATTTTTTATATAAGCACCGATTTATTTGAAATTTTGACAGATGAAAGATGGATGGTCGAAAAGCAAAATCTATATGGTGCTGATGTGCGCAACCACCCCTGGGGTGGTGGCATCCACCCCAGGGGAGGGCAATTTTTTACCCAAAATACCCCCAGAAATCGAAAGATGGGCAAATTTGAGGTAAAAAATGCCATGTCAAGTTTTTTCTCCAGATCAATAGTTCTTGAATTATTCGCAATTGAAAAGTGGGATTTTTCGTTAAAAAAAACCTCATTTTTCATTTTTTTTACGCATAACTCTGTAATTATGCCCTTTATCAAAAAAAGTGTAATAAACAAAAATAAAGCTTAAAAAAAAAAGAGAAATTGAGCTATTTATGAAGATCTTAAAGCTCTACCTAAGGCAAGTTATAGCTGCTTGAAGATCTTTCATGTTACGTGATTACGTACTTAACCTTAAATAACGGAAAAATGTACCCTACATTTTTCAACAAAAAGTCATAGAATATTTTTTAAATAGCATAAAAAGACCTTTAAAGAAAGTACCGATTAAAGTCTTTTTGACTGAAATTTCAGTGAGATATGGTGTAAAATAGTTAAAACTAAAAAAAAATCGCAATAAAACCAATGTCATTTCATTAAAAATCAAAATTAAACTTATTCCTTGCACCAATTACTTTATTTGTATGTTATTTATGACATCTAAAAGTTTTACTGCTGGGAGATGCAGTTTGAAAAAAAAAATGAGCATAAACTATATGTTTTTTTTTGTGATTTTTCTAAAAATTTTCTTTTTCTCATTTTAACTCCAAAACCATAAGAGATACGAAAAAAACTAAGGAGTAGAAAAATGTAGCATTTTTTATGATAGTTATTTTCATTTTTTTTTTTTGTGGCATAAAAATTCACGGAGTTATAACCGATTTAGACTTTCACTATAGTGCGAGGACTGCTTTTCCGCAGCCCTTTGACCCTTTACCCATAAAATATGAGAGTCTCAAGCCCTTCTAACATTAATAGGCTTATAGCCCTAAAAATTACCTTTAAAATTATTTTTTGTAGGATGTGATAGCTTCAAAATTAACAGAGTTACACAGAATTTTTTTTAGTCAATTTTAAAGTAAAAAAAGTTTCAAATTTTGGCGCACTGATTTATTCCGTTAACACTGGGTTGTCTGTAGGTACATTTGAGACAAGGTACATTTGGCAAAGGGTTGGCAGGGTGTAGACAATTAAAAATTAACCATTACTTCGTGTTTAGAGAATAAACTTTAGAACCAACAAAATTTAATTTTAAAACATCAGTAGTCTTTAAAAAATATTTTTTTATTTTATTTTTGTCAAAGGAGTGGTTCTTAAGGGTTGCTAGGGTGTAGACAATTAAAAATTATTTCAAATAGAGACAATAAACTGTAATATAAAATTACGCAAAATCTAAAAATTGGGCAGGCATCAGATTTTTTTTTATTTCTTTTTTTGCAAAGGGATAGTTTTTAGGGGCTAAGAGTGGTAACTAATAATTTTATTAACATGCTATGAATTTTTTCCAGTAAAACTGCAATTGAAATTTTACAAATCGTTAAAAGATTTTTTTCACATTATTTTTATCAAAAGGGTAGTTTTTAAATATTCTTGGGGGTTTATTTTTCAAAATACCAATTTTATAACAATACGTTAGGATGTTTATCCTACATAAATAAAAGATATTTGAAAAAAAAAAGCCAAAAAACCTATAAAATCTATTTTTCGAAAAGGGGTTTTCACCCCTTAAAAACAATTTCCACCTTGCGACCATATAGATTTTAATATGGGGGGGGTAAGATAAGCTTTTTTCCCAAAATTTTTTGCAAATCGGTGAATTTTAAAAAAATTAGGAGGTATGACCCTATTTTGAGTTTGACTCCCTAGACTATAAAAAATATATTTTTATAAATTTAAACTGATTATAATTTATTTCATTGTATTAAAGTTATGTATTGAATAATTGCACAATATTATGTGTATAAGATTAAAAACTAAAATAATAATTAGATATAAATACATATTTGAAGGTTTTGTTTTTTTAAAAAAAATATATGGCGATTTTCGGGCCCCTCTAGACTACGGGCCCTAGGCCCGGGCCTAATGGGCCTAGTGGAAAAAAAGGCACTGGTCCTGACTAGGACCATCAGAATTAAAAAAAAACTTTCTTAAAATACTTGCGCATTCGCCAATTTTGATGTTGTTTTAGGACTAAAAACTAGGAAAAAAATTATAGTTTAAAAAACTAAAAAACACGAATTTTCTACTTTTTAGTTCGGTTTTCGTGTTTTTTAGTTTTTTTTAACTATAATTTATTAAGTTAATAACTAAAATACTAGTTAAACTATGCTGAATAATAATTTTTTTAAATTTAATATAAAATATAAATATATAACTCTTCCGAGTCCGGTCCTCTAAATTTAGGCACGAGTCATAGAAACCCGACAAGAAAACCGTTAAAAGTAAGGAGGGTTTGGGTTTTTGCCTTCACCGGGGTATAAGAGCAGATGTTCGTTCATTTTTTCCCTTTCGAAAAGAAGTCTATTAAATTGATGAGACGTTATAAAATCATAATATCTTGGAAAATAAATAAACAATGAAAAGAAATATTTTGGCACATTATTTTTTAAGTTAAATAAATAATAAATATAGTTTACTGATCCCATTAATAATTGGTCTCCCTGACCTAAAAATGTGTTCTCTTGGTAGGTTTTTTGATTCCATTTTAAAGTCCATATATGTCCCATTGTGTCATTAAGATTGAGTCAAACGTTTTTAATAAATTAAAAAAAAAAATAATAATATGTTTAAATATTTCTGACGCTTAAAGCAAATTACAGATAAAAATAACTTCACTTGACGCGATTTATTTTGCGTCGGAAATCTGTCATATAATTCTGTACACCTATTTTGCGGACACTCTATATTTGTAATTTAAATACACTTGCAAATGATAAAGCTCTTATAGAAAGAGTATACATATTAATGAAAATGGAATTAAAAAACTTGAAGGTTGAAAACTTTCTAGAAAAAGACGTTACGAAACAACTTAAATTCATGTTTGCTTAGAGAATAACAATTAAGGTAATTTTAATTTTGTTATGGAATAAAAAACGAACAAAATTGGGTATTATCCATATATTTTAAACAAAGCAAAATACACATAAATTTGTAGAGAAAGGGGCAAAAGCTGCATTGTAAGTATTTATTTTATGTATTAAATAAAATAAAACATCTTTTTACAATACTTGATGTTTAAACCAAATTAGAAAAAACATATTCATGTAGGTATTTATGCATTTGTTAATTAAAACCTTATTTCTAACTTACATTTAAATGGTCCTTCACAATTTTTTTTTTTTTTTTTTTGATTTTGGCATATCACATTCTGCTGCTGTAAACCATCGTTTTTTACCACCCGAGGCACACAAACAAAAATTTTGTTTGGTGTACTCACAGATGTGCTAGTGCAAAGGGGCACAAAACACCATTTATTTTGTGATTTGTATATACATATTACTCATTCCAACAGCTGTGAATGTTTCATGATATTAACAGCAACTTAATTTTTTTCGACTGTAGCTACGTAAATAATGCCGTAATAAAATTAAACCTCGCTTAAAAGGTGACAGTGTATTAAAAACATGAATAACGCTTTACTGTTTATATGCGCTGTGACGTCAGAAAGCAGTGACTTTCGGAAAGCTTGTTTTGGCGCCAATTCTTGGCGTTTGAATTTTAAAGTGCAGTTTTTGCTTGAAATATGTTTTTTAATTTTTTTTAAGGTTACTATACGATTTTTATGCATATATGCTATCATTTTATAGAAATGTAAATATACCCAATTCTATGGAAAATAGAAGTGGTAGGTCCAATCCAAAAACTTTAACATAAGAGCGAAAGAGGTTATTTTTAAGAAGATTGGTATGATATAACAAAAAATAAAGTTCTGAGACTCACAAAAATGTGATATCTGTGACTTAATACCTACTATAATAACCCTGACTATATTGAAATTTTGGCTCTTAAAACCCAAAAATATTTAAAGAAAATATTTCATAAAAACTCATAGTCTTTATATTAAGTTTTCTAACTTTACTTACTATTTCAAAATGAGCACCTTCTATGACATTTTTAAAATATCTTTTGAGGTCGGAAACAACCAGTCATCGTCCTTCCAATTTTTTGCAAACATTTCAAGCTTATGGAAGAGTCGTTCGCCAAATTGGAGTACCTTTTTCCCTAAATCCTAACAGCCAAATTTACCTTCTGCGGCAAGTAAGCGACAAATAACACAGCCCCTTAAGAAAAAAGTTGAAGGTCCGAAAGACTTGACCATGGTATCTTTATGTTTTTGGGCTCGCTGAACCCGAATCCAGGGTCAGTTTGACCCTATCAGGTCAGGGTCCAATCTGCAAAATAACGCAACCAAAAAAAAGGTTCGAAAGACTTGACCATGGTATCTTTATGTTTTTGAGGTCACTAAATCCGAATCCGAGGTCAGTTTGACCCCATCAGGTCAGGGTCAAGAGCATTTCCAGGTCCAATCTGCAAATTTAATCGCAACTAAATTTAAAGGTGTATACTTATGTTTTTAAGGTCGCTGAATATGAATCCGAGGTCAGTTTGACCACATCGGGTCATGGTCACGAGATATTTCAAGGTCAAATCTGCCAAATTATAATTTTACAGATTTGACCACGGATTCGTACTCAGCTACCTCAAATCATAAGTATACACTCTTCAAATTTGTGTAGGAATAATTTTGCAAGTGCCCATGACCCTAACCTGATGGGAACTGACCCCGGATTCAATGACCTCAAAAATAAAATACCATGCTCAAATTGCTTTCGGCCTTCAATTTTTGGGCTGCTTTAATTTTTGCAGATTTATTCAAATGCGCTCGACCCTGACCTGATAGGGTCAAACGTTCGCGTTCAGCAAAAAACATAAAGATGTATGGTTAAGTCTTTCGGAATTTCAACTTTTTTTGTGGGGCTCTGTTATCAATGAAACCCAAAGATAATCGGTTTAGACACACTTACGGCCGAGTGATGATCGCGTTGTTAAATTTAGCAATGGACTTAGCAATTGTTAAAACATAACAACGGTTTAGAATGTTTAACAAAACGTCATTGTCAGTGTTATTCAATGATTTTAGTAGGCAAGCTGTCAAAATCTGACATTTTGTTAAACATTCTAAACTGTTGTTAACTTTTAACAATTGCTAAGTCCATTGCTAAATTTAACAACGCGATCATCACTCGGCCGTTAGATTTTACAGGAATATTTACAAATCGTGCAAAGCACACAACAAAGCATTTAAACTGACTTTTTATATTTTGGCATTTCAGGTAACTATTGTTACCTCTTTCTATTTTAATTTGAATTTTAAATTTCTTATAAGAATGAAAATAATTCTGTTGCTACTAAAAATAAATATGAAATCCTTTTTATTAAAACGTATCGAAAAAAATGAGACGCTTTCAAAAACCAACCAATAAATAAGGTGTCTCAAGAAGAATATTCTAATGTCGTATCTCTTTTTTTCAGTTCTTAAGTATTCTTTTACCGGAAAATACACAAGATGACTATGTCACATTTTTTTAATGCCAGGAAAGCCACAAATATGGCCCTGTTCACTCCTCCTTGGTTGGCCCTGTACACACAGGACTGCATACTTATGTATTATTACTCAAGTATGTGATAATCTGGTTATGCCGCAGGAATGGCATACAAGAAATATTTTTAAGCAGGTATCGCATTCCTTTAGAGGTCAAGCACCAAGACTATAATACTTCTTAAAACGATGGCTGATCTCATCTTTTATAAGACCAGTTTGTTCCAAACAAACAAAATGTGTCTGCCTAATTAATTCATAATGTGCTTAAATCATTGAAATTTTAATTACCGATCACTGGTCAACATCAGATAAACCAACGGTCCATTATATTCTTCTTTCTTGAAATTCTTATAAACCGTTCGCTTAATTAAAGTCTCATTGGTAGCAGCTAGTAATGAAAAATTTCCAGAATATATATTTGGAAATATTTCCGAAAATATATCAGGAAACTTTGGAAATATTGGAAATATGGAAATAAAAACTACAAACTCAAAAAACTAAATATTTAATGAAAGTTTATTATACGTAATACCATTAGTGGTCAAATTTGGCCGGATATTTACGAGAGCGTAGCTAGTGATTTTTAGAAACGACTTAAATTTCCGAAGTATTCAAAACCAGGCAAAAAATATCTGACTTAAAATACAAGTACGAATGGTATTTGATAAAACAATTGCGCGAATGAAACAAAGTTAAAATAGTCCAGTAAATGAAGGGACAAAGCTGTAAATAATTCTGTACAGTTTTCCCTTCTGGCGCAATTATTAAGTCTTCGGAGATGTTTCCGAGCAAAAAAAAAAGTTTATCAACATTAACAGGTGGGAAAGGCCCGAAAAATGGGTTTTCCGCTAATATATGCCAAAAAATAGGCGAATTGGAGAATTTTTGTTTAAACAAAAAATAAAGATCGCCTTGTAATCTATAAAAATGGTCCTTATAATTTTTTTCGAAAAATCGATAATTTTCGAAATAACGAGACCCAAAAGTCCCCTCATTTCAGCTGCCGCTCTACCGCTAGAATGCCGCTATCTTCATGGATTCACTTATAAGCGGGCGGACGAATTGTTCTATTACTCGGGCAATAATATACATTTTTTAATCATTTAAAGTTCATCGCAATGGAAAAACCCGTACTTATTATTGAATAGGACTTTAAGTTCAATCTAATTTTTCTAGAATAGGAAAAAAAGCGGTCAAAAATTTTTTTCTCAATATTTTAACAGTATCTCATTAATTTATTGATATTTTTTTGAAAAAATGGTTTGTTTCTTTTTTATAATGAGACCTTAGCAAGTGTTCAATAATCCCAGAAAATTTCCGTCACCATCTTTCTTGCATTTTGATAAAAAATTGTTTTGCCCATCTGCACTTTTAGCCGTTTCCAGAAATCTGTAGAATAAACGCGAATCAAAAACTTATCATCTATTGAAATGCTTTTCAATGCACATCATTTGAAAGCTTACGAGTGTCTAGTTTCTAAATGTACTTTTTCTTTTTAATATAGTTCAATAATTTTTCAAAAATTGGGAAAAATTGATCACACCAGTGACTCGCGGACTCACAACTAACCACATCTATCCAGTGTGGAATGTTTGGATTTTTTGACAGCCGTTTTTGCGAAAAAAATTGGTGTTGGGAAAAAAAAAGGTAGGAACCGTTTTTTTAGATTTTTAGGTGATCTTCTTTTTTGTCTAAACAAAAATTTCCCAAATTTAACTCATTTTTGGGACTTTGGGGGTCATTTTTAGCGGGTTCCCAAGTCGGAATCATGATATTCTTTTTTTCGCTCAAAACATCCCGGACAGAACTGCCCACAAATGAAAACTGTACAAAATTTTTTGCTTTTGGGGACTTTCAGGTCTTCATTACTGGACTAAAACAAAATAATAATTAATCAAAAAATAAAAAACAGTTGCTACTGAGGTAAAAACGACACGTTTTTAGAACAGTAAACTTACCGATTATTTTAGCTTTAAATTTTTTCCCTTTTTTCCGATAATAACTTTCGATTTTTGACATTTCAAATGGGGTTATTTATATATGGGGAATTGTCATCTAAAAATTAAAACGCAAAAACCATTTTATAAATAAAAATTTAGGTATAAAAATAAAAAAAA
>JAHBCN010020348.1:0-15142 GCA_019359885.1 Listronotus oregonensis
TTTTTTATTGTTTGCTTATAAGCTCAAAAGAATCACTTTTAAAAAAAAATTGTCACAAAAAAATGTTTTTATTATTTTTTGAAATGTTTATGGTTTTAAAAAGTATTTTTAAAACCATAAATTCGTCACTAACATAAGTATCCACATACGCTCAGGCCAAACGTATTATAGGTATACGCAAATCTACCTTGTGTAAACCGATCTGAACAAACCATATAATACATATCAGACTTTGCACAGACAACTACGTGCGTCTAAATATTGGTCTTATGACTAGTTGTACAATCTGTCTGTGCCTGGCCACCTTAAAATTATTTATAATAACGTGTGTACAATAATTTTATACAATTTTAATTAATTGAATAATCTATTTATCGTTGGTTCAGTACTAAAACAAGATAACACCAAAGAACCATGTCCCGGATAGTACGGGTTCTGGGCCATGACGAGTCCTGAAGTAGCTCATATATCATAAGATTGTGATAGCCTATATTGATAGAAAATATATTGTTCTTATGGCATACCCAACGACTATGTACTACAGGATTGCTCAGTTCCATTTAACGTACGTTGGAAAATTTAGTGGCAGCGGGAAGCGGCTGTGACATCACCACCGGCGCTGAATAGTTTTGTTTACATTCATTTGGCCCTTTGATCGTGTGTAATTTAAAGGTTTTTTCTGGTGTCTGTTGTAATTTTGTTGAACAATTGGCGTTTATTAAAGTACTTTTAGTGTAGTTTGGACTAAAGAACACAAACTTTCGTTTAGTTTTGTTAAATGTGTGTATAACAATTTAATTAGGGAAAAAAAATTACATGGCCACGATTCTTTAAGCAAATACTCTTCTTGTTTAATATAAGGTCTCTTTGTTGTTCATAAATATTTTACACTATTTTACACTTTTTTTACCCACGCAATCCCAAAATACACCTTTAAAAAGAGCACTTACTTTAAAAAAAGGAAAAATAATGAGGACAGTGAACGAAGTAGAGTTAGAAAATTTAAAAAAAATAAAAATGTAAATTATTTTTTTTTATTTTAAATAAAATAAAATCTATGTTTCCTAGTATATATCGTCTGTAAGGGTAGGTAATTTATTCTCGTTTAATGTTTTAGCTTTAAATTTTTGCTTATATAACCGTAAACAATAATTGAATGTGACTACTATTTACTCTAATTAAAAATACTTATATTTTTCTTATGCTTATTGTGATTTATCGTTTCTTAATAAATTTGCGTGTAAATATTTTATATCTAAATACTCGTTTTTAAAGTATTCCAAATGAATTTCATAAAATGCTTAAGGGCAATTATAATAATAAAACTATACGTATAATGTAATTTTTCCGCTTTAAATTTAATTTATTACAAATATAAAATTATATTATCCTTCTCTTGAATGTAAAGACAATATTTTTAAATGTATAGGATCCAAATTTTGCTTACAATTTATTTTGCATTAGGAAAGTTTTTCTAAATTCGCAGAAAATGCCCCAGACGCATAGACGCGCTTTCTACCCGCAACGGTGGTGACGTCACAACCATGTCATTTTGACCTTGGCAGACAAATTCGGCAAACTGAGTAAATCCTTTAGTGTATGGTCGTTGGGGCATACGTTTTAGCAAAAATGTCAACTGCGTTATATTAGGGTAGCAGAAACCCAGTTCATTTGTGAAAATGTCGCCTATAATTTATCTGTGAAATATTACAGGCCACTGTAATGCTTCTTGCCACCAGAGCATCTCCTCGTGGTGACGGTGGTAACGGTCAAAGATTAAACTCTGGAAATATGTTATGCCGTCATGGCAAGGAGATTTAGCTCGAACCGTAAGCTGTTGCGCTCACATAGCAACTATTATTTGGTATTTAGGGTATGCAAGACATCTGACACAGACAATAAAACCTCCATCAATAGAAATTGGAGACATATTAATAAGATTTGACAGTACTGATGAAGAATCTTTACAGATATCAACGTCACTTATGTCACCAGTGTTGGGTTCCTATAACCATACGTCCATTTTGAATAACAATGAAACTATTTTTCCGTGAATCAATTCGTTAACTCCTATCCGTTACACGGTTCTTTGTCGTTTTGAGTTTTTAGGAGAAATAAGATGAAATACTTACATTTTGTTGATACCTTATATAACAGCCATTCACTGTTTACCTTTTTTTTTAAACTTTAAGAACCGGAAAATATTGAATGGCTGCTAAGTTATCAAAAACCAATTTGCAAACTAACAAAATTGCAGTTATCTAGCTATACTACTGAATCCACGATATTATTTTTTTCTGTGAATATTAATTTAATTTTCGGATATTTGGTCACCTAGAGTACTAATGCTAAGGAAATCATATCTTGTTCATTTGATTCACCTTCCCTTTTTAATCGAATGATCAAAATTTCTGATACTTTACCCATTTTGAAGAAACCATTTCAGGTCCGTAATAAAATAAACCGGAAGTTGGCAAAAGCAAGATTATAAAAATTCAAGTTAAAAATAGGAAATGTCCGATCTTTATATATAGGCATCGATCGAATTAAAGCAAAATGTAGTATAGTGGTTTATCCAAAACAACACAAATTAATTTAATTACAATTAGAGGCATAAAAGTATTTTAAAAAGTAGACCTTAAACATTGAGATTTTCAAAATATCTAAAATAAACCGGAAGTTGGCAAAAGCAAGATTATAAAAATTCAAGTTAAAAATAGGAAATGTCCGATCTTTATATATAAAGGGATCGATCAATTTAAAGCCAAAAAAATGTAGTATAGTGGTTTATCAAAAACAACACAAATTAATTTAATTACAATTAGAGGCATAAAAAAAAAGTATTTTAAAAAGTAGACCTTAAACATTGAGATTTCAAAATATCTAAAATAAACCAACATTACATCAAAAGGCCCATATTTGACATTAGGAAACCTATTTTAAAATAATAAGTTTTAGTTACTAGTAAGGTGACAATTAATACCAAAAAAATATATATGTTTCTTGAACTTATCCCCATATATATAATTTTTTCTTGTATTTATCTCCTCTCCTTTTTCTTCTTCTTTATATTGATAATTTTATATTTGCTTCTATTTTTAATTCAAGCCTTATGTTTGTAATGTCGACAATTATAGTAAAACCAGAAAATAGTGACTACCACATAAATCACTAAATTTTACATGTAAGCATTTCTTACCTTTCACCTCAAACAATGGGTAATAATGATGGTAATCACCTAATATTGATTTATGAGCTTACTTTATTTATGGTCCTACTATACAAGGATAATTTTGTAGAAGTAAATCTTAAAGTGCTATACCTAGGTACACTTTTCTATCTAGTAAACTATCTCCTAATAAAAAGATCTACCTAATAAGTATTTACAAAATAACTTGGTTTCTCAGTCGATTTTCTATAAAATGTCTTAAATTATAATACTAACTCTTGTCATTTTTATTTGACGCCGTGTGACCACATGCATCTAAAAATATCCCTTTTCCGTTGTTTGCGATGTCTACGTAGTCTTTCTTGCCTTTGGAACAGAGTATGTTAGAAAATTGGGCATCTCGTTTTCTAAAATAAAAAAAGGTTTGATAAAAGGTCTACCCAAAAGTAAATTATAAAACCGATATGCTTGTGGTTATTGATTTGATTGAAACCTAGGAAAAAAAGAATGCCAGCCTTCGACCATACCTACCAGAGGCAGCGTTGGCGCGATAAGTCCACAACCTTTCTCTCTTGATCTGCGTGCTCATTGGTAGGTGCCTCCCCACCAATCAATCAGCACGCAGAACCATATAGAAAAGTTGTAGACTTATCGCGCCAAGGCTGCCTCTAGTAGGTATATGCACCAAGATAGTAGCCTATTAAGTCAGGTTTACTCAAGGAATTTTGAAGGTTATTTGATCAAAAAATGTCCGGCCCACTATGAAAATAACTGTCACCAGTGGCCCCCTCGATTCTGCCCAGTAACAAAATTCCCCAAAATATTGTAATGTGATGCCTACCTACACACAGTTTGTAGGTAGGCAACACATTATCTTTTGACAGAGCCGGAGTTCCGTTTTCGTGTGCGACGGCGCAGTGTTTATGAAACCATACCCGCGCTGTGCCGTTGTTTCATCAACCCTTCCAAGCGAATTACATGTTTAGTTGTCATTTGCGCCGTAGTGTTTCGATTGTTTTGTCTTGTGTGATTTTATTTTGTGGTTGCAGAAGTTTTTTGGATTGATAAAAACCTTCATATTTTAGTGATTATTGGTTTATTTAATTGTGACTATAATTTTGTGTTTATTGTTTGTAACTTGTACTATATCGTAAAAAAATGCCTGAAAGTTGTATGGTTTTGCCGTGCAAATCCAAAGGTAACATACCCGGAATACCCCTGATTAGGAAAACAAGCGCAGGTCAATTCAAATATCACTTTCACAAGACCATAAACCAATCTTAAATTGGAGCTTCAAAAATCTTGTCCAGTTTAATGCTCCAAGGTACAGTCATGTTCGGTGTCGCGAAAAGAAGTTAATTAATCATTTTGGCGTTACGCTTGTGAACAACCTTAACTGACACAAACACATTACATCCATACCCTCAGCTGCTTTAAAAAAAGCTTGGATTCCTCTTTTAAGCCAGTAAGTATTTTTATCTGTTTAATCTGTATACTCTGTATATATTCTAATCAGACCATCTTTAGAATATTGTTTTCATGTCTGGGCAATGGTATTTCCTACAACTCTTATCATTCTTGATTCCATTCAAAAAAGATCTGTTCTTCTTATTAATGATCCCACACTTACAGAAAAGCTTCCTTCTCTTTCCCACCGAAGGTCTGGACGGGATTTGTTGCATTTTTATAGGTATTTTCACGGCTTCTGCTCCGAGGAGTTGGCGAGTATAATTCCTCCTTCTTCCAACAGAGCAACGCGTAGTGCCACTTTTATGCATCCTTTTACAGTCCATCTTAAGAGGCCCTGAACTTCCCACTTTCTTTGTTTCATCAACCCCAGAGTGTCTGGACTGGAATTTGCTACCCGCAGAATATTTTCCTTCTCCAAATTTTTAGGTCTGTAGATAAACTTCCCTTGACCGTACTTAACGGTTCGTTAGTATTGAAGCCTCAGCCTTGGTGGACTGTCTGACGATGTAAAAAAATTCTTATGTAAAAAATTCTATACTTTTTGTTAAATTTGTTTATGTTATCTGCATGAGGTAACACTATTTTATTGTACTTTTATACAAATTATAAATTTATAAAATATTGTATTACCCTAAAACAAAAACAACCAGTTCAAATTATGGTAAGTTTTTACTTTTCTTGACCCTTGCCGATTTTGATGATTTTTTGCATACAGAGGCGCTGATTACAAATCTAAAGTAAGTGTTTTTCGTCAACGTTTTATTTTTCTGATATCGATCCTTAAATATTATAATTAGATTAAACTCATTTACACTACCTTGCCCTTCTTTTATCACAAAATTTGTGATAAGTACATGAAACTATCATACAATGTTTTAAGTTTATTTAAAAAAAATTGTGTTGTCAATTATTTTATTAAGATTTTTGGTAAAAATACAAAACTCACAAAAATATCAACCATTTTAAATAGTTATGTTAAATCAGATGATATGAAATCCAATATTACACAATAATTTTAAATATTCTATAATAGTTTCGTTTATTAACCAACATGTGCAAAAAAAAAAAAAACAGTGAACGCATATTTAGTCTGAATTTGACATTTGATAATGTCAACTTTATACATGGTAACACAGAATTATGGAAGTCCGGACCTGACCTACGATTCATTGTGCAAACTCCGCGGTGCCGATTCCCCTATTCCCGCTGCCCTGCACGCCTGGACACTTTTGTTCTACAGTATGGCCTTCCATACACCTTTAAACTTCCTTGGGTTTACTACAAACGGGAAATATCATATTCAACAGGAGATTGCGTCACTTCAATAACAAAAAAAAACTTACCCCCTTCCAGGTAACTCAAGTTGATCCACCATCACACTCCTGACATAAAGGTGATCATTGCACCAAAATAGGCACAGTGTCTTGGGTTCCAATACGTTCATATCATATATCCAATTTAATTCAACTTTTCGAATATTTCCAGCTAAAACAGAAAAAAATAGCTGCTATGAAGGGTAATGATTAAACATTAAATATAATGGGAGCATTCAACTATATTCATCCATTTAGCCGCTGTGTATTAAGCGCCAAAATTGTCAAACTACGCAAATCAGATGACTTTAATACAACAATTTCGTGGACAATTTTAAAAACTCTTCAAAAAAATTTAACACATAAGAATGCTGGAAAGTAAAAAATATAGAAACCGTGTTTAAACGACCATATTTTAGGTAAGTAAAATTTGTGAAGTATACTTTCACCAAGTACTAAACCCACCTAAATCAACTGGATGTGCAACAACAGTTGTATACGTTGATCCATGAGCTAATTTTGTTTCTGCAGGACTTAGATCCACCCTAATAACTCCATTAGGGCTATACATTGAGGCTTTTAATCGACCTTGAACCCAATCTTCTGCATAGTTTGGTCTTGCTAGATCTATACTAACTCTATATAGTTGTTCTAAAATATAATGAATTATATATAGGGTCTGTTTGTTATTCAAAAATAGTGTAGACAATTTTACAAAATAGTGTAGACTATTTTACTTTACATTAGCGCTCTTATCAAAAGTGTATTTTAGGACTAGGTGTACAAAAAGTGTAAAATATTTCTGAATAACAAACAGGACTACAGTTATTTGTTCAACATTCCAAGAAGTGTTTCAGAACACAAATGTATATTAAATATAATGTATAAGTATTTCGTAAATTGTAAAGTTTTTTAAAACCATCAGTACTAAATTAATACTCCACTCAAAACAATTAACGCATATTTTGAAAACACTTTACAAAATGCAATTTATAAAATTGGTAAACTAAAATTTCTAATATCTCCTAAAAACTTTGGACCTTTTTTAGGCAAAGCAGATATGATTTTTTATGTGGTTCGTTATCATTTATGTTTTACTTATCAAAGGCACGACTATTCGATTAGTTGATCATAGAGTTTCTGAAATTAGAGAGATGAACGATAATAACAAACGTCTTACTAGACATTTAACAAATGCTGAGTATTGCTGAGGCACAAATGCCTGTTATTATGATAACTGAGGGATACAATCAAGTCGGAATTTTGCAGATTTTAAATGTTAAATAGAGTGTTAAGGCGGTATAAGGAAACTGAGGCATTCTTACGAGGTCCTGGTCCAGGCCGTCCTAGGGCTACAACTGCAGCACAGGATCGATTTTTGCGGTTGCAAACTTTAAGAAACCGCATAACTTTAGTTCAGAATTTACAAAATGCACTAAGAAGAAGTTACCAGGTTAGGATCAGTGATCAAATGGTTAGAAACAGATTGGGAGAATATGAATTAAGGCCAAGACAAGCAGCAACGGGACCACGACTCACCAGGCAACATCGCGTACACAGTTTAGCCTTCGCCAGAGAACACCTAAACTGGAGAGCTGCTGATTGGGGCTTGATCTTGTTCACCGACAAGTCCAGATTTACTCTCTCAACAAATAATCGTCGTGTCAGGGTGTACAAAAGACCTAAAACCCGATTTATACAAGACCACATTTGTCAGTTGGATGCATACGGTGGAGGAGGACCTCCATATTGTACAGCACGGTACTTTAAATGCTGAAAGGTACATTACTGATGTTCTTCAAGAGTATGTGATTCCTTTTGCCCCATTTGTAGGCGATAATTTCATATTAATGCATGATAATGCCCGTCCACACACAACACGCATTGGGACGGGGTTCTTGCGGCACACCAATATTGATGTCATGGATTGGCCGGCAAGGTCACTCGCCCCAATTTAACACATGTTGGCGATTCTTAAAAATACCCCACATGGGTGGCCAACTTGGTTAAATCCAAGATCTGCTGACCAAGCTGAGCTAATAAAAGCTCAACCATGTACTACTGATAAGGCAGGCTAAGGTATGCCTCAATACTCCTTACACAAAAATCCACATTCGGTAAACGTAATAAAATATTTTTTATTGCGTTCAGTTACAGTTTACGAAAAATATACCCAGGCGGTAGTGCGCCAGACCAAGTTCCGTCCTACCCCACAAATGTGTGTATATTTCACGAAATGTTTCGGTCTATTTTTTCTCCTTTGATAACTTTGTTCTCCTTTCACATAAAAGTATGAAATTTGGTATGTAAATTCACATAAGTATTTTAATTACCTGTGAAAAAATCGAGAGTTATGCCAAGTGATCTCTAGATATTCGATTTTGAAAATGGACTGAGCAATTTTCGTACTTCCTATTCCTTCCTTTATTTTACAGAAGTTTTTTCGATGGGATCCAATTATCTTAAAAAATGTATCTAAGTGGTGAAACATATGTTAAATTATTTTTGTGGACCTAATAACATTTGGGTATATAAATATTAATCTTTTAAATTTTTGTAAGTCATAAGAAAAATTTGTCGCTTAAAACTCCAGCCTGTTGGTAAATCCGCCACTGGTCTACCTTCAAACTGGCAAAACAATAATCTTAGAATATGATTCTAACCTTTCAGAACAACTAGATGTAAAAGTTCGAAAGAAAAGACCTGGTTTACAGAAACATAATATAATTTTATATCAAGATAGCACAGCTTCTCACTTAGCTTAGAAAAACATCCGTGAATTACAACATGAATTGTTGCAACATCCACCCTGGGTGCCAGATTTAGCTCCCTCTGGCTGATGGATGTTCTCACATCTTAAAAAATTCCTACGTGAGAAACAATTTTTATTGAACGAAAAGGTAATGACAGAGGTGAATGCGTATTTTGACAGTTTTCCGGATTATCACTTTAGTGAGGGAATCCATAAACTATAAAATCACATAAACAAGAGTAGTAAGGTTTAGGGAGAATATATTAAATAATAAAATATGTCCCAAAACCATAAAATCGTGTTTTTATTTTCGAACGACTAAACACATTGAAAAACCTGAACTTTTGTGTGACCTATATTACTTACGACAAAAAGGATAATCTCGCCCAGTCGTCAAAAAATACTTGTTTCCAACAGCTTCCTGTAATTTGAGCCTGTGGTTGTACTTCATTTTCCAGAAGTCCCAAAGATGTATCTGCTTTATAACCCATAACAGCACATGACATTCCACCTTTACAGCCAAAACATTTTCCGGTCATAAACTGTTTAAAGCTTGAGCACTGTCTTCCTAAAAAAATGCACTCGCAATAATGTAAATCGGATAATGCAAAAAGATAAAGCGTAGTTCATAAGCTTGTGAAATGCGATTTACGAATTCGCAAAATTTTTCCGCCGGTTTTTTTGGTATTTCATAGCGCTGCGACTGCGAATTTTTTAGGGATTTAGTGCTGGAACTGTTGGCAAGATGCAAGATGGAAGTATTGACAAGAGTATTAAGTAGATTGACGCTCTGTATTGACGTTTTAATTAATTTCCCTTTTTTAAAACCTTTTTGTGTTATTTATAATTAATTTTTTAACAATATTGCATCTTATGCTAGGTTTTTCTCTGTGTATTGTTTTAATAAACATTTATAATGCCTTGGTCGTCAGTGGATGATAAGGATTAAGTTGAATATTTTTACTGGTGAAGGAGACGCTCTGTATTTCCCTTCTTTAAAACTTTTTTGTGTTATTTATAATTATTTTTTTTAACAATATTGTATCTTATGTTAGGTTTTTCTCTGTGTATTGTTTTAATAAACATTTATAATGCTTTGGTCGTCAGTGAATAATAAGGATCAAGTTGAAAATTTTTACTGGTGAAGAAGGGCTATTGCATTTACTGACCTTCATAATTGCATCTTATAAGGTGGATTTATTAAAACAAACAACAACAAAAAATAGAATATACATTATTCCCATAAGGTCTTTATACTAACTAATTAAGAAATTACATTAAAGATCACAACTTATTTTAACCTTTGAGCATATACTTATAGATTAAGCCTTGCTACTAGGCAGCAAGCGAGAGCGACAGAAGAATTACAGTATAACCTTTCCCTCTCGCTTCTACGTGCTCATTGGTCGGTGAAAAGGGTATATACCCCACTCGTCGTGCTGATTCGTCAGCCAGTTCTTCTCGACCAATTAGCACGTTGGGCAGGGGAAAGATTATATTTTGATTCATCTTTCTCTCTTGCACGCTTTTTGGCACTGTCTTAATGGTGAGGCTGAATCAGTAGGAATATGCTGGAAACTTTAAATTTTTTATTTTATTTTTACTTGAAATCACAACTGCATATGTGCTATTAAAACATATGAGAGAATGATAGGTTGTCATGAAATAAAGGATCGCTTTAATCCTATAAGATTATGAGAAAAACACGCTAGTTTTCTTTATTTTAGAACTTTAAAAGCACACAACGATATATTACATGGCCCCAGGAATTGAACCGTAGTAACTTAATCTTTAAGCAACGCCAAAATCAAACGAGTATCTATATCAATACGCATGCTCGTGGTCTCGCAAAATCTTAAATTAAAGTAAATTTTCCCGCTTCTCACATTTCAAATATTACGAAACGCAAAAAAAGTGACATTAACCTCTTGGACAGCTGACATATTTTAAGTCGACCAATAAGAATCCGTCAATTTTCCCGCCCCTAGATTTTAAATATTGCGAATCGCAAAAAACTTAAGAATAGAGAGCTCCTACAATTGACACATTTGAAATCGACCAATCAGAACAAGTTTCGCAAATCGCATTTCGCAAGCATATGAACTACGCTTAATACTAGTTTTGAATCAAGTAATACTAATTGTAAGTAGGAAAATACCAAGAAAGTTCAAAGATTTGCGCAATGAGCAGTAGGTCAGATCCGGACTTTCATAAATCTTTATTCACATGTATAAAATTGACATTATCAAATGTCAAATTCAAACTTACTATACTTTCACTATTATTTTGCACAATTTTATTGGTTATTTAACGAAACAATTAAAGAATATTTAAAATTATTGTGTAATATAGGATTTTATATCATCTGATTTAATATGAAAAGAATTGATGGCGCCACTTTACAGCCTTCTATTATTTAAATGGTCAATATTTTTATGTTCTGTATTTTTACCTAAAATCTTTAAAACATAAATGAAAACACGATGTTTTAAAATAAATTTTAAGCACTGTTTGATAGTTTCGTGTCCCTATCACCAATTTTGTGATAAAAGAAGGGCAAGATAGTGTAAATGAGTTTAATTTAATAATCATATTTAAGGATCGATATCTGGAAAGTAAAACGTTGTCGAAAAGATCTTACTTTAGGTTTGTAATCAGAGCTTCCTTATAGAAAAGTAAAAGCTTACCATAATTTAGACTGGTTGTTTGTGTTTTAGGCTTATACAATATTGTATAAATTTATAATTTGTATAAAAGTACAATAAAATAGTGTCACCTCATGCAGGTAACATAAACAAATTTAAGAAGTATAGAATTTTTCATATAAGCATTTATTATTTTTAAATCTTGGGACAGTCCACCAAGGCTGATGCTTCAATACTAACGTATCGTGGGTGTCTTAAGTGTGGTAAGAGGGAGTTTTTTATGCACAAGACTTAAATATTTGGTAATTTGGAGAAGGGAAAACTTCTGCGGGTAGCAGATTCCAGTCTAAGCACTCTGAGGATGACGGAAGGAAGAAAATGGAAGTTTGGAGCCTCTTAAGTTGGACTGTAAAAGGATGCATAAAAGTGGCACTACGTGTTGCTCTGTTGGGAGCTGTCGGAGAAATTATGCTTGCCAACTTCTCGGAGAGGAGCCGTGAAATTACCTATAAAAATGCGACATATCCCCTACAGCCCGTCAGTGGGTAAAAGAAGAAAGCTTTTCTGTAAGCGTGGGATCATTAATAAGATGAACAGCTCTTTTTTAATGGAATTAAGGATGATAAGAATTGTAGAAAACGCCATTTCCCAGACATGAGGAGAATATTCCAAAGATGGTCTGATTTGGAATACATACAGAGTAAACAGATTGAAAGAGGACTCCAAGCTTTTTTGAAGCAGCTGAGGCTGTAGATGTAATGTGTTTGTGCCAGTTAGGGTTATTCTAAAAAGTAACGCCAAAAAAATTAAATGAATTTGTTAGCTACACTAAACATGACTGTGTCTTGAAGCATTAAACTGGACAAGAATTTTAAAGCACAAATTAGTTAAAGGTTTTGTGAAAGAAATTGACCTGCGCGTGTTTTCCAAATCAGGCCTATGGACTGGCTTAAAAAAATGGATATTTGAGTGGAGAATACTATCGTCGGCAAAACTAATAGTATTATTAATTGTGAAAGAGAGATCGTTCATGTGAAGAAGAAACATAGTTGGTGCCCTGGGGCACCCCAGCATAATTTAGGTAGAAGCTGGAAAGATGACGTTACGATATTATACAATAAACACAAAATTATAGTCACAATTTAATAAACACTAATCACTAAAATGAGGAGGTTTTATTAATCCAAAAAACTTTTGCAACCACAAAATAAAATTACACGAGGCAAAACAATCGAAACTAATACGGCGCGGCGCGTATTGTTTCATACGCGCCGGGCCGTCTCACACGAAAACGGGGCCCCTGCTCTGTCGAAAGTATAATATGTTTCCCACCCAGACAATGTTTTATTATTGTGTATATAGGCAACGCATTACAAAATTTCGTGGAATTTTTTTACTGCGCAGAATCATAACGGCCCTTAATGACAGGTTTTTTCATAGAGGGCCGGACATTTTTGATCGAATGGGCCATAACATTGGGCTTTCATAAACCTTTAAACTTCCTTGATATTTTATAAGAAAGTTGTCAACTATCTAAAAGATCCAAAAAGTATTTTAAAGAAAGATATATTTTATATAACTAGATTATTATGATATTTAAAAAACTTTATTTAATACTATGACTTATATCTGCAGAAGTAAACAGACGCATACCTATGTAAGGGCATTGTGAATTAATACTGTCAATAAAGAGTTTGATTGCTCTAACATGGTTGCATGCTACCAAAACTCGTGATGCTTCCTCTAGTCCATCTCTAAAGAAAATAAAATGAAATACTAATTGAAGGATAATAGTAATAATATAGTTGCAAATTTCATGACGTGCATTGGGGTATCAAAACGTCCTATTCGAAAGTCAATAATTTTAAAAATGTGATCTATTTTATTACAACCAAAGAGGTCTTAAAATACTTAGACCCTGTGTACTATCCTTCTAATCTACTCAGCTTAACAAAGAATTTTTATAGCCCTCTTTGTTTTTGGGATACAGGGTGACATTGAAAATTTTGCATTTTTACGCACCCCCCCATTATTTATCATAACAAATGGGTAAAAAATAGCTCTTAAGAGTGCATTTACGCTACACTCTAGGGGTCGGGCAAAAGGACGCGGAGACGGTGGACGGAGACTAACAAACTCCCACTACCACAATTTTCGTATGGCCGCATTAAAAATATTATTTAGGTTCTTCCAAATTCGGTGTATCGATGCGATTTTGTTTCCGATTGCAAGCCTACAGGAGATAACGTTTTTCGGTAACTATTTTTCACTTAAATGACATAAATATACACCATTTTAAAGGTAAGGAAATAATCTATGCCTCTGCTCTAACGGGGAAATATGAGTCGAGTTAAGAAAAATAGTATCTAAACATAACCGATTTTAGGGTGACTTTCCTCAAGGAAATATTAAAAATTAAATCCAAATTTAAAAAACTATTACGCCAAAGCCTAAATTTAAGTTTTGGCTCTCTTTTGTTTTTGAAAATTATCGAAACTTATACCGTTTTTTTAGAAAAACATTATGCCCCGAACCCCAAATTGGATCCAATTTTCGCGGCGGAATTTACTCTTAAATTGTTTTTTTTTTTACGTAGAATCCAGTGGCGAATTTGTTCTGCATAATCTAATTTTCTATTTACTACCCAACGTTGTTTTTTTTTGGAACACCTTGTATATTTTTACCTAATTTGATTATGCTAGTTTTTAGGTTCCCAAAATGTATAATAGTCTATAGATAATTTTAAAAACTTGCAAAATAATTAACATTTTTTTAAAATAAAAACCAAACTTTACAGTAGGCCATGATTTTTGACCAAGAAATAGTAAAAAGAACATTTTATTTAAAAAACTTTGTAAAAATTGCTTTCAGTTTTGTCATCAATTTTTATAATTTTTTTTACTTTATCATTATTTTATGTATTTTGTTTATTAAACATCCAATCGCTAGAAAAATGTTTTATATCTAACAATACTCGTATTACATATCTAGCAAAATTGGCATTTGCTTGAACTTAAGACAAAAACCAATTGAAAAATATGATTCTGCATCTCCAGGGTGTAAATCCTGGACGATGTTCAATTTGTAAGGTGTTTTTTATGTTTTTTAAATATTTTTGGAGCCTTAGTTTTCTTTGGTTACACTTATTTTACTTTTAAGCATTCTACAAGAAGAATAGGGATTTGCTTCTGCTCTAGCCAAAACGTCAGTGTCATCAATATCTCGTTGTATAAAAGATTTAGAAATTAACAAATTATTTTAAGTCTTAAAAAAAATCACAAAAAAGCTGCCTCCTTTCAGAATTTCTAAAAATTTTAAAATTTAATTAGCAATAATGTTTTTTTTTTCAGTTATGTTACCTGATAAAATATATAGTCTAGATTACTAAAATCAAAAATCCAACCAATTTTTTTTTCGGGTATTCTTCTTAAACAATAATTTTTTTTTTCGTTTTTTTTTTTAATATAACAAAAAGTACTGGCTTTTCCTTTTAAAAAAACCGTTTTTTTGGGGGAAATTTAAAAAAACCTACTAAATGGTGTTTGAAAAATCCCGATCTGACCATTTTTTACCTAGAAAAGCCGGAGAAACGCTTACAACAGACTTTTTTTCAAAAATTCGTATCTCCGTTAATTTCCAATATTCAGGGCTGATTTTTTGGGAAATGATAGTCATTAACATATGCTTTAAGCTGCCGAAAAAGAAAATTTTCACATTAATAGTTTTTATTCAAAAAAATTAGGTCTTTACCTCAAGTGCCGTAAATATTGGGCAAATGGTCCGATTTGAATTT
>JAHBCN010020349.1:0-15357 GCA_019359885.1 Listronotus oregonensis
TTAAAAACGTTTTTGCGATCGCAACTTTTCGCACTACGTCCAACTAGTGTTTTAATCATTTGCGGCTTTAGTGCTCTCGGGGTTTTTTCTTTTTGTATGACATTATTTTTCATTTTGCCTGCTTCCTATTATACGATTATAAAGGTTGTAAAACCCGAGTTGACTAGGAATCTTATTTTTTCTTATGCAAAAATAAAGTAAAATACTTACTTATTTAAATACACCTTCTATTTGTTAACTATATGGAATAACTATATATAAAAGTAGAAAAAAATGTAATTCTGCTTCATAGTTCAGTGAAATACGTTGCATTTCGCTCTATATCACTCAACGCGATTAGCTGTGTTGCATGCTAGTTTTAATGCATGTTTTAAAAATATCGCTGTTTCTGTCAATCTCCGTTATTTGCGATTTTTGTCAAAGTTTGCTATCAGTGATTTTTCAATAACGGCGATTAAATCACCGGTAGTGATATATCGCTCATCCCTAGTAATCATACTTACCAGGATATTTTTTTTTTTTTTTAATTTATTTAAGAGCCTCTTCATATATATATTAATTAAAAATAATTTTTAAATTATATATATATATATATATATATATATATATATATATATATATATATATATATATATATATATATATATATATATATATACATAAAAAAAAAAAACAAAATTATTTTTAAAAGGGACTTAGATCAGTGGCGTTCATGGGGGGGTGTTTTATTTTAGAAAAAAAACTGTACGCCACTGGTTTTCCCAAGAATTAGTATTGCTTTTTAAAGTCAGTTTAATACTGCTTAAAAAGAAACCTCCGGGATTTTTTTCCCCCTTGACACCGTTTTCAAAATAAAAATTAATTTATTAATCCGTATCCGTATAACCGGGTTTTCGCCGGAGCCCCTCAAATTTTCGAAGGCAGAAGAAATATTCGAATGCGTTTATAGCATGCATTAACGCAGAGGGAAGCCATTTACAGCATTTGATCTTAAGTTAAAATCAATACATTATTCCGAACAATTAGTACAAATAAAATAATAAATTATAAATAAAACATGAAACAGCTAAGTGTACTTTTAGTTTTATTTCGAAAACGGTAAGTCAGAACGAAAAAGTCCAGGAGGTACTTTTTAAGCGTAATTAAAAGGGATTTAAAGGCAACAACACTAATTTTTGAAAAACCAGTGGCGTACAGTTTTTTCGTAAAATGTACTGACCAAAGCAGAACGCCACTGATCTAAGTGCCTTAGAAAACAATTTTGTACATGTTAATGTGACCTATATTTATACATTTGCGTGCCAAAAATCATCTTAATATCTCCACAGTTTTCGGGGAAAGTGCAAAAACTATAAAAAGACAAAAACTTTAATCACCCTGTATCATAAAAACAAAGCATTTCCGGACCCATATTTATATGAACTTTTTTTAATATTTTTGGATGTATAATCTGCCCCTAAATTTTCCTCACAACATTCTGTAACACCCTGTATATATATTATTTAGTATTTTTTTGGGTATAGGTTTTTGTGGTGATCAAAACGACTATTTACTTCACGCTTCGCCCATGTAGTGGGCTTAGGATATGATCAAATAAAGTCATCTTTTGATAAAGCCCACCACGATGGGCGAAACGTTAAGTAAATAGTCATTACAATCGCTTAAATAAGCTATTTTTTTATTAAGCCACTTTCAAAAATGTTTTGAAATTGGTTTTCATTAATATTGTTATTCGTTGCCCCTGGTACCTCTAAATTTTTAGAAGAGTTGTGTTTTGAATTTACTTGTGTAAGTTAATATGTTTTCAGTTTTAAATATCTTTAACCAATTACTTTCAAAAATTTAATTGAAGAAATAAAAAATGTGGTTAAAAAATGGCTCGTTAAGTGGTACTATACGATTATGACTTCTTATTATAACATGAATAATAAAAATTCCAACAATACTTTGAAGCCTTAGTGAAAAGAGCTTCAAATAATAACATGTTAATAAATTTTATGTTTATGGAAAAACTACACAGATAAAGACAGATTTGTAGAGATGCCTGCCGTAAATGTTTCGTTGGTTTGAAACATTTCAGGCTCCAAAGAATTTTATTACAAAAACATTTAATATATTTATTACTATAGAGATAAATATGAGGCCAGCGCATAACATTTAATTGTAGTTATAGTTATTGATGCCATATAAATTTTATAGAGAGTTGTGTGGAAGTTTACATTAAACCATCAAATCAAAATGTTTACATTAGTAAACTTTGTTCTGCGGTTTATATCTATCTATTCGTCCAAACAATCCATTAAATATTTTGGAGTGTAAAATATATTAACTAAAAATAGGATAATAGGTTTTGGTTTTGATTAAAAAATTTAGTGTAGGCAAAAATCCTATTTTTATAATAGTCGATTTAAACTTTTAAATATAATAGAATAGGACTATTTTTATAAAAAAAAAAATATTCGAAACATACTGGTTGTTCAATAAGCTATGTCGTCTGATAAAAAATGAACTGTTAGGATCTTGGTTTTATTTTTCTAAAAATGTTAGTACTTTTTCATAAACAAGTATAAATTTCCATGTATAACTTATTTTTATATTTTAAGCTGTTCATAGTTGACGTGTAACAGTATCTTGTTACAATAAAAAAAATTTAATATCGGGCAGTGATAAAATTCTTATTTTTAAAAGTTATAACACTAAGACAAATTCATATCCGATTGTTTAAATTATCTAAGGTATCTTCTTCTTGAATGGGGGCAGACGAAATATGGTCGAATACCTCTTAAAGACAAATAACGTAAAAGAGTCCAAAAAGTGCATCTACACTAGAACTTGTAGCAAAAATACATTATAATATGATAATGAAAAATAGTCGACTAACTAAAGGAGATTTAGTAGAAGCTGAAGCAACGTGACTAATTCACTTTAGCTTTGGGTTTCAGAAAGCTGTGTACACAATGGGTGGCACATTTACTATCATTGGTAAAAACACACATTGAATGTGAAATCCTTAACAACATTGACAAATTTAAGTAGGAATTTTGTGCGTCATTGTATCACTTTGAATGAGGCTTTTATAATTCTGAATCTAAGCAAGAGGCTAAAAAGTGGTATGATCTCAGTACTTTGGCTCTGAAGCTAGTTAGGGTACAAAAGTCGGCCAAGAAGGTGTTTGCATTAGTTTTTTGAGATGCACTAAGAATTTTATTCGTGGATTATCTCTTAACTAGTAATTTCAAAATTCAGAATAATATTGTAAAGTTTTGGACCCGCTAGATGTTAACATTCGTAAAAAAACACAGAAAAAAAAAACATTTTTTTTTTCAAGACAACGCACCTTCTCACACAGCTCAAAAAAACCATCCCAGGGTTGATATATTTCTGTAGGCTTATTTCCGATTGCCCAAATAAGGTCTGTCTTTTGTGATTCAATGCTTCACATTCGTACAGGGTATAGTAGGCTGTTTGTTCCACCTAGTCGCACATTCTGCAACTTGGGTCCCATTGTATCAGCCCATCTTGTGAAGGTGTCCTTTAAGGTTATCGTGCCCTGTTAGCAATCCCACTGTTATGCGAAGTCTTTTCCTACTTTGTCTCAGTAGTTCTTTCTTCGTTCTTTAAGATTGGCCCCTCATGAAGTATATGTCTAATTCTACTGAGGTTTCCCCAGTATTCCTTGTGTTTGTTTCAGATCAATTCCCTAGTTTGCCCTCGTGCTGTGGTTTCGGTCGATCCAAGGGCAGGTTCTGGTCCATATTATGGTGTGGATGATCCCTGTTTCGCTAGCTCATTTTTTTTTCGTTGCCTTCTATTCCCGAGAGTCCTGGTACCCAGAAGAGAGTTACTCTGTTGCGTTCTCCCAGGACTTCCAGTTTTTTTTTGGCATTTCCATTAAAGCTTGGACTTCTCTTGGGGTTTACTAGTGCCCCCAGTGACGCTTAGAAATCTGTTATTACGCAGATCTGCTTGTTTTTATAAGCCCTTCTTTTACTTTCTTTTGCAAAGTGCAGTAAAGCATATATTTTCGTTTGAAATACAGAACTGTGTGTTCCTAGTGGAATGGAGAATTATGAATTCCTCATTTCACTATACACGCCCAGTTTTCTGCTCGGTTTTGGAACCATCCGTATACCAGATGATGTCTTCAACCATGCCGGGGAGATCGGGTTACTGCCACTCACTTTGATCTAGAATTTTTACCTCGAAGTTTTGTTGAATAAGTATTGGGAAAGCATCTAGCCTGTTCTCTTGCCCAGGATGTTAAAAGGGCTACAAGCATTTAAAAATCAATTATAAAAAATTCGCGCAAAAGGGTGATTCACATCTCAAGTGGCTAACCACTGTATTAACAACGCCTGATCGACAGAGGCGACCGGGGCTAAGTTCCAATATTACATCTTGGATAAAACACTTTTGGATAGGTGTCATTTTCATTTATTTATTTAAAAAATTAAATGCTATAATGCTGTTCATTTTCGTGTGACAAAAACATTAGAAAAATTATATTGCATTGGATCAAAAAATCAGTAATCATGATAACTTACGAGGTGTTTTTTTCAAACAATAATAAGCAGTTTTTAGAGATTTAACTTGTTCTTTATGAAACGTCTTTTTGTGGTAATTGCGATTGATTTTAACGGTGTTATTACCCTTTACATCTATTTTGTTGCATATTTATATTTTTTTGCTCAGAATAAGATAAATTAACAAAGCAAAAAAGAAATTATATTCTAACTCAGGAACCATTGTGTTGTCACACGGCTTTTTGGTCTAACGACAAATTCAAAGGGCCAAAAGTAAAGTTTACATCGTAATTACACCGAAACTATTTTTTTTTAAGAAGTGATATGTGGGAGATGGTTCTTTAATGTTGCAGTTTCTGGTTGTTCTTATATCCTAAAAAATTCAAGTACCTATTTTAACATTACTCCATTCTCACTTTAGGAATGGAATCCGTAAATCGGAAGATTACTAGAAGAAATGATTGTGTTTAAGGTTATGGATACATAAGCTATATAATATTTATTTAAGATATTTTTTTCCTATGTTATTTGTTACGGTAACCAAAAGTGTAAATAAAGTCAACACAAAACTCCCATAAACAATGATCACCTTATGACGAGCACGAGATCGGCTGAAACGGCAACGCTATTAATTACTTGGCAATAAAAATGGAATTTACGCAAATTGCTGAAAATTTTACGGTATTAAACGTAATTTCAGTTGGTTTTAAATGACAAATTTGTTAATTACGTCTACAGAAATTAAATTTGACCCTCCCTCGGGGTATCCTTATAATATTACATATTTGTAAATTTAACATAAGCTTGATAATCCTTTTACTATAAATAAAAGAATAATTTATGTGTTAACATATTTACAAATTTGTCTCAACAATTTTGACAAAAAATGTCGTTTGGAGCCTGTAAACCATTTCCGAAAAAAAACATTGATTCTGTCAATCAATAACTGTGAATAAGGAAGCAAGGATGGTAAATAATTATCTCTGGTTATCTTAAGGTAATTTTGTACAGATAAATTCTACAATTAAAAATTTTAGATTATAATAGTAATTTATTAGCATAATTGTATGTAACAATATTATCGCCTTAAAGATCTTATTTGTTTAACGACCACTTATGTAGTATGCAATCAATCCAGATCACATTACAACTTCCTGTAATCTGCATACGTTATTATGTAAGTACAAAAAAGTCTATTATAATAATTACGTAAATGTAAAATACAATGCATTTTTGCTTTTAAAAACAGTATCTTTCATTTTAATATATTTTGGGTAATATCTCTTGTAGCTTATCCCTTTATATGGGACACCGTGAATAAATAGGAGTCTATTACTAATTTTTATAATATTTTTTGTGTGTCTTGTGGTTATGAATTTGGTAATTCAAATGACATTTTATTGTTGATATAGGTGTATAGTTAAAAGCAGCACTGCTCTGATGTTATTTGTTTTGCAAGTTATTTACCTTTGCTTTAAAAGGTGCTTAAAATGTCCAAAACAATTTTAAATCTACACCTAAAAAATTTTCCTGTATACCTTATTAAATGTAATATTAGTGACTACGTTTATATCCATAAGGTATATCAAATGTAGGTATCATCTGATCCAAAACCTTCAGTCACAAATTTCAATTCACAGTCATTTATGCCATAAAAAAAAATTAATTGGGTTTTAATCCGATAAATTTTTAGGCAAATCAAACGATCTTTTTCGGCCTTGATTTCTAATACTTCATTTTTTGCACATTTTTCACTACCTCATTATCTTTATTATTTACTTTATTTGGAAAAAAAAAACTAAAAAAAAACCCTAACAAAAACAACAATCACAAAGCACATAAATCTAATTTTCCTAATCTTAAAATATCTACGAGTTTAAAGACAAATCCTGTCTAAACTATTATGCTTACAGTCGTTCGATCGGCCCAAGTCCATTCCAGCAAAACCAAAGGATTGGCTTAAAGGAGGACATCGGATAAAAATGCGAGTCCCAAACATCTATACCGGCCATTTTTGGAAGATAATAATTATTGGATAGAATTTCTATTAAATCATACATATAAACATACTCAATGACTACGTTTATGCTCATAAGGTCCATCTGATGTAGGTTAAATCTGATCCAAAACGTTTAGTTAGGAATATCAATCCTCATTCGTTTATGCCACAAAAAACAATTCTGTAAACCGGTTTTGTTTCGATGAAATTTCGACGTAAACATTACATTTTTCAACTTTCAAATACTTCTTTATTTATGCAGATTTTTTGCTACTTTCGGTACCCATCATTTACTCTATTTTGCAAAAAAGTTTAAAAGAAAAGCTCAAAACAAATAACAAAAATCACAAAAGAAAAAAATAATAAAATTCCTAACCTCAAAATTCAACCAAGTACGTACAGGATGTCCGGTTATAAATGTAACCCCCCATTAACTTATTTTTATTTGACATTTGGGAAAGTCCAATCCAACAAAACAAGTGGATTGTTAATAAAAAGTTCGAAGCGTTTATACCAATGATTTTGAGTAGACAATAACTATCAGATAGAGACTCAGCAATCCCATAAAATTATAGATATACACGTCAATATGTTTGGATTTTTTTAAAAATCTACGGTTTTTAAAAGTAATATTAATATGTGTCGACTTTTTTGTTTGGCACAATCTGTAAAATATTGTGAAGTGTAAAATAAAGTAGCTAAAAATAGATTATAAAAGCCGACACGGTGTGTCCGGAAAAGGGTTTTAATTTTGGGTATTTATAGAAAAACCTTGCAGATGTTGCTTATAAAAAACGGCTTAAAAAAAAGGGGAAAACTTTTCATATAACCCTTTTGCACCCCAATTCAAAAATTAGATTGTGTTACCTTTTGTCACGATCAAAAAATTACCCAGTAAATTCCCAAAAAAAATGTACATTAAGAAGAAATCCGTTATTTATACACCATGAAACCCAAAGTACAAAAAATCTGGAAACACCTTAATTAATTTGGGACCCGTATTATAACAGATTTTTAAAATACGTTTAGAAAAATAAAAAAAACAGAAGATTGTTATTTATTATTATCCTTGACAAAACAGTCAAACGGAAAAAAATAACTTAAACCAAAAATAAACAAAAATCTTAACAACCCTAAAATATCGCCTGCTTTGGGGCAATTAGAGCAGTAGCGAGTTTCGATTATACGCATCACGGCCAGTTGCATCAACAAGGGCGCTTTCCGCTGGCACTAATTAGACTGGCAACTTGTACAAAACGATATAACATAACATCATACTGTCCGTAGATGCGATGAGTTCGTAAAAAAGGACAAACTCTCACCATGCACCAACATTCGCCCTTTGATCTTACCCGCCATAAAGAGATATAACCATTAGGTTTTCATCAGTATATGCGGCCATCGTGGCCGCTCCCGTTCCGTTTGTGCTCTCAGGGATTAAGGAAATATAAGTGGTAAACTAGGAGACTACTCGTTCATTATGAATTAATGTACGACCTTTTTACATCAAACGCGAATTTTCATTTTGGCAATGGATTCAGTTTTTATTAAAAGAAAACTATCTGAAAAGATTGTTAGATGCTTTTATGTTCACCAATTATTGACAGAAAATATAAGGTCAATTACATTTTATACACTGGAAAAAAATTTAGGAAAGAAAGATTGGACTTAAAATTGGATTTGTAAATAACACTGTTCTGCAGATTTATTCTTGTTTCGTACACTCGCAATTTGTACACCTCAAAAATGCCCAAATATTCTTATTTCGTACACACAATTAATATTTCAGTTTTCGACATCTCGTTTCGTACACCAAAAACTGAGGTAGGTTCCGTCTCTGATGGTTCATAAAATATGGTAAAATAAACTAAAACTACTTTTATAACTAAATACCAAAATATTTATTGCTCACATATAAGATGCAGAAATATAAACCACAACTAACCACAACACCACAACTATCTATGTACCTAAACGGAAAAGTTCTCTGTTCCTTCTTTAAGTGATTTATCACGCCTGGAATATAATCCCGGGAAAATAAAAAGCCGCTTTGACTAACCAGAACTAACCATGACAGACCAGAATTGAGGGCTTTTGAATTTGTCTAAATTATCCCTACGTTTGATTAAGCCATGGCAGAATTGAGGCCTAAATGGAAAAATTTACTGTTCGTACTGTTAGTAATCCATCACGTCGAAATATAATTGAGGAAAATAAAAATCCGCTTTAACTAACCAAAACTAACCAGGACCACCAGAGCTAAGGGCTTTTGAAATTGTCTAAATTATTCCCACGTAGAGATTATTAACAAACTTTTAATAATTTTCAAAATGGTATTTATTTGGTTGGTTATTTGGTCGTCACACTGGTCAGTGTACAAACGAAAAGCATAAAATTGATTAATTAACTCATTGTACGAAACGAGAATATTTCAGGTAATTTCTGAAGTGTACGAAACGCGAGTGTACGAAACTAGAAAACACCGTTCTCCATGACAATCCATTTCGGTATTAATGTATTATACCGATAATTTATATCGATTTAACCCTTACACTAACGCGTGAATTGTTAAAACACTTACAAAATTGAAAGAAAGTCAACAACATATTTGGGTCATTCCTATAAACCTACAGGGTTGCCACTGTTTATTGATTCTTTGAAGACAAGTCTAAAAATAGTTTTGTTATATTACCTTAAAGCATAAGTACTTACAGGACTGAAGAGTGGTTACAGCAAATATTGTATTTTATGCGAACGGGACAGCAGAGCTAAAAATCAATGGTATGCCGTTACATGAAAACATTTTTTAAAACCTTTAATACAAAAGGAAATGCTTTTTTTATTTGGGACGGAAATTTGCGCTTCTTAGTAAGGAAGTAGCCTTGCGCCAAGGAATAACGTACTAAAGACCTAGAGGTCCAGCAACTTTTAGGATATTTTGCATGTTACTTTGAAGTCGATGTTTCGGGCTCATCCTGTATAGTTATAGACAATGTTTTACTTAGGAGTTTTTTGTGTTGCTCTTAGGAATAATATACCAAACAATCATATACGTATTTCTAGCAACTTAAAATATTTTTTTTACATGTATTTCATTTTTTATAAGCTCCCAACGTCCCAAAACAAAAGGGTTTTACACCTAGTAAAGGAAAATCTCTGAAAATATATCCAGAAATATTTTTAAAAGATATCAGAAAACACTGGAAATATATAAAAATATTGAAAATATAAAAATGCTTGATTTCGAATAAAACTTGCTTTTGAAAATTTAACGAAACCTGTTTTTACAAAATCACGAGAGCAAAACTCGAGTGATTTTGGGGTGATCGGTTAAGTTAAATTTTCGAATGCCAGTATTCAAAACCAGAAAAAAACATCCGGCTCAAAATATAAGCACAGTATATTTGGTAAGCAAATTCCACGAACAAAACAAACTTAAATTCAAAATAATATTTTATCAACAGTATAAAATACAGTCCCTACCAAGATAACGACTGACGACATCATTGACAAATCCATAAAGCTATCTATTTTTAGGCAAGTTTCATTTTCTCTGCTTTATTTTGATCCGATAGCAAAATTTTGGGTTTTTTGACATTTTATATTAGTGAAATTGTCATCTGAAGTTATAACACAAAATACATTAATAGATATAAATAAAAATTCAAGTATTAAAAACACAACAAACAGTAAAATTTGTAAAAAAGTAATTACACACGACCACGAGACACAACTTGAGCAACTTGATCAAAAGGCGCATCTTCATCGATGTCATAAACAACTTCAATATTGTTTTCAGCATCACCCCTTTACATGAAAGTACGACTCAACTTCTTTTAAAGCAAACAATAGCGAACAAGCAATATAATCAGTGAATCCCCGAGTTTAAGATTTTCATTATTTGTTATCGTAATAATATACGTACTTTGTCGAAAATTATTTTTAGTGTGCAATTTGTATTACACAAGAGTTTAAAAATATATATATATATATAATATATATATATATATATATATATATATATATATATATATATATATATATATATATATTTATATATATATATATATATATATATATATATAATATATATATTATATATATATATATATATATATATATATATATATATATATATATATATATATATATATATATATATATATATATATATATAATATATATATATATATATATATATATATATATATATATATATATATATATATATATATATATATATATATATATATATATATTATAATTTATTTTTTTAAATTTTAAAAACCTTCCTTATTTATTTTTTATAAATTATATGTTATTGATCTTGTCTTAATTTTAATTTCAAGACTAGATCTTAAAAATTTCAAGAAATTGATCGGCTATTGCCATATGTATGTGGAAGTCGAAAGGCTGAAAAGAGTCGAGAGGTATGACTACCTAGGTACAAGTGTCAACGGTTCCGTGGACTATTGTTCAGAAATAAGGATTTACATTGAGAAAGCATGTGCATCCTTTGTGAAGATCAAGAAGCTGCTCTGTAGTCGCGATCTGAGCTTGGACCTAAGAATTCGGATGCTCAAATGTTTTGTATTTCCAGTTCTATTTAATGGTGTATAAACTTGGACCCTTAATGTGCATTGCGAGAGGAAACTGGAAGCCTTCGAGATATGGACCTATCGTCAGATGTTGAGAATATCATGGACAGAACATGTGACCAACGTGAAGGTTCTGAGAAGAATAAAGAAAAGCGTAGAGGTCCTGTATGAAGTGAAAAAAAGGAAATTGCAATTTCTCGGCCACATCATGTGAATTCCAAAATATGAGATTGTGCATCTCATAATCCAGGAAAAAAATTTTGGGGGGAAAAAGATCCATGGGAAGAAAAAAATATCTGGCTTAGAAATTTACAAAAATGGTTTAATGTCTCGTCATCCGACCTATTCAAGGCAGCAGCTTCCAAAATCAATCAAAAGAATAGCAATGATGATAGCCAACCTCCGAAAGGGAGACGGTACATAAAGAAGAAGAAGAAGATAGCCATGCTGAAGCTATTATTGCGACTTAACCTTTCGAGAAAATTGTAATTTTCTTAAACATTACCCCCTAATTAACAGTTTTTCTAAATACAAAAAAAGCTTTTTTACTTAAAAAGACAAACTGATATCACATAATATGGTAATATTAGTTAACCATAGTAAATGCTTTCGTATTTTTTATCCTTCTTTTTTACACAAAGAAAACGTTCTTTTATGCTTAAACCAGAAAAGTCAAATGCCATACATTGTGCAGGAACGGGTAGATATAGGTTTATCAAAATAACACAGTAGCGAGCTTCTGCGGAAAATTCACAAAGAGGCAGCAAAAATCGAATCGACGTCTCACACAAAGGTGTCCTTTTATACTATGCATGTCATTATATCCCTCGACGTATCCCTTTTGTAAGTTTCCTTTTGTGCCCCGGTCGAAGAGGTCGGCCTTGCATATCAATGAGATTGTCGGGCCAGCTTTCGAGCTCCGATTTTAATGTTTTTATAATCATGACCACGAGACTGCGCCCTTTTATCAGGGACGTAACTAATATTTGATTATCTAATTTTTTTTAGGATATGGTCTGACTTGGTGATGGAAAATCTCGAAAATATATATTTGGAAATATTTTCGAAAACATATTAGAAAATATTAAAAACTTATGAAAATATTGGAAATATTGAAAATTTAAAAATATAAAAATATACAAAACTCTAAAAATTAGGCAACTTATATAAGTTTATGATAAGTAATACCCTAAACGCTCAGATTTGGCCGAATACTTACAGAAACAAGTTAAATTTTCATAGTAATTGATAAGATAATTGCGCAAATAAAATAAAGTTAATAACAAAATAATAATTAATTATCAATACATAATACAGTGACAACTGAGGTAACAATGAACGACACGATTAATAGAACCGTAAACTTGCCGATTTTTTTAGCCAGTAACTTTTTCCCTTTTATCCAATAGCAAATTTCGATTTTTGACATTTCATAACTAAAATTTTCATCTAAAAGTTAAAACGCAAAATACAATAATATAAATAAAAATTCAAGTAGTAAGAATACAAAGAAAACAGTGAAATTTTTTAAAAAATAATTACACACTACCACGACACAAGTTGTGCAACTAGATCAATAGGCATATCTTTATCGATATCATCCACACATTAAAAATTGTATTCAGCAATAATGGCGGATTTAGCCATTAAAGATTTACAACATAAAGTTCACATTTTCTTAATGAAACGCCTTATTTATTGGCTAGTTTTTAAATGTGCTTTATTTGTTACGATACATTAACTATATACACGATTTTAAATTTGTTTAACAGCATAATTAATTTAATTATATATTTTCTCCTTATTAGTATGTAACAAATAAAGTAATAAACGCTAGACTTTGAGAGAATACTGACTTTTTTTGTTTTGGGAATCCAGGTATTTATTATAACAGGTTTTTGTTTTTTAATTTAAATCGCAAATTTCTTATGAGGTAAAATAATTTTACTAGCACTAAAAGTTAAAGCAAAAGTCTTTTAATTTAAACAAATCGAAAAAATCAAAGGCTTTCTTAAACGAACCGGTCTTCCGATATAGCCTAATGTAAGATCAGAATTAGAGACGATCTCTACCCATCTGGCAGCTGGACAAAAATTATTTTTATTAAATATACTATGTAAACAAATGTATTGCAAATTGTTTGCCAAAGAAATTATGGTCTAGGCGAAGATTAATTTAAAAAAATGTTTTTTATACTCCCTATTAAATGTAAATTGATATTTTTTATTCTATATGGCAATACGAAATAAACCTTTTAAAAAAATTTTACAAATTTAAAATTTCAAAATAATTTAAATTTTTATTCTTGAATTTTTTTACCTTTGAACAGTCCACGAAGGCTAATAGTCTAGGAGGAATCGGCGCATGAGTACCGAAAACTATTCCACCTCAATTTTTTTATACGATCCTCTTTAAAATACCCTACTGATGATATAAATGCATGTTGCCATGGCGCCACCTGGTGCTGTATTGTTTAAACCAAAATTGTTTAAACAATTGCAAGGAAGTGTTATTTTTTAACGGGACAAATTTTTGTCATATTCTTTATTAAAATTTAAATAAAAAAGGTCCTATTACTTTTAACGATAAAGTTCATATTTTTGGAGATAAGAATTTTTTAAGTTCAAAAAATCTCAAAATTGGGTACATTTGACTCATGAAAAATATATATACAGTATGTCCACGGAAAAGGTGTTGAAGAGAAAAACTTTTTTATTTTTGATTTTATCGAAAAAAGCTACTCTTGATAAAAAATTTTGCTATTTCTAAGAGTAAGATTGGGATAGAAACATTTAACATATTTTATACGTGGTGTTCAGAAAATTGAAAAAACTTTAAATGGTACAAGAGTAAAGTGCATTTATTTGAGAAGATATGAAAATAAGTTACTAGGAAAAGTTGTTCAAAATTAAAAGGTAGTCTCTAATACAAATTTTCGAAAAAATCGGCCTACTTTTATTTATTTGTGACTAAATTTATTTTAATATCAATTTACATTTTTAATATTAATTTATTATCAAATTTTTTGCTGTTAAGTAAGCATTTAAAGCTGACGATACTGCGGCTAATGAATTATAAAAGCGAAGTGCCAATAAAGCTTGTCACTATCAACGCTCACTAGTACAAAAATTTGGAATTAGTTAATTGATAATGAAATTTTATTCACAAATAAATAAAAGTGGGTCGATTTTTTCGAAAATTGGTATTAGAGCCTACCTTTTACGTTTGAACAACTTTTTCCAGCAATTTATTTCCATATCTTTGCAAATAAATGCACTTTACACTTTTACCATTTTAAGTTTTTTCAATTTTCTGAACACCGCGTATGAAATATGTTAAATGTTTCTATCCCAATCTTACTCTAAGAAGTAGCAAAAATTTTTATCACAAAGTAATTTTTCGATAAAATAAAAATAAAGAAGTTTTCTATTTACCTTTTCCGTGGAACCCCAGTACGTCCACGGAAAGGTTTAGGTAGTAAAAAACTTCTTTATTTTTAATTTTATCAAAAGAAGCTACTCTTGAAAAAAATTGCTACTTTTGAAGTAAGATTGGGATAAAAACCTTTAACAAATTTTATACGCGGTCTTCAGAAAATTGAAAAAACTTTAAATGGTTCAAGAGTCAAGTGCATTTATTTAAGAAGATATGGAAATAAGTTACTGGGAAAAGTTGTTCAAAAGTAAAAGATAATTCCTAATATCAATTTTGAAAAAAATCGGCCTACTTTTATTAATTTGTGATAAAAATTATTTTAATATTAATTAACTAATTCCAAATTAACAACTCATTGTTGTACTAGTAGGCGTTGATAGTGACAATCTTTATTGATACTTCGCTTTTATAATGCATTAGCCGCAGTAACGTCAGCTTTAAATGCTTACTTAACAGCAAAAAAATTGATAAAGTTGTTATGGAAAATTTATATGGATATTAAAATAAATGTAATCACAAATAAATAAAAGTAGGCCGGAAATTGGTATTAGAGACTACCTTTTAATTTTAAACAAATTTTCCTAGTAACTTATTTCCATATCTATTCAAATAAATGCACTTTACTCTTGTACCATTTTAAGTTTTTTCAATTTTCTAAACACCACCTATAAAATATGCTAAATCTTTCTATTCCAATCCTACTCTAAGAAGTAGCAAAATATTTTATCAAGAGTAGCTTTTTTCGATGAAACAAATAAAAAGTTTTCTCTTCAACACCTTTTCCTGGACATACTGTATATAT